>VCJN01000503.1:0-126499 GCA_006384855.1 Tetraselmis striata | reverse complement strand
ATACAGGGCGCGGGCGCAGCTCGCTCTCAGACGAGCGCGAGCTACGCGCCTAATGTGCTATGATGCTTGATGAGCATGATGATGATTAGGGTTGGTAGTGAGGGTATATGATATATCCTCACATACTGGCACCTAGTCGTGGCCGTACCTGTCGTAATAATACGCGTGAAATATCGGCACAGCATCAGTACGACTGTACGAGTACATGTACTTGGCCATAATATCGGCGTCGCAGGTTTTGTGGTGGTGCTATGGCAGTCGCTAGGCGTAATCCAAACATTCCCACCCCTCTGAAAATCCAGGACGGGGCGAACTGGAAAGTGTCTGTTCGCATCGCCGAAGGCATGTCGCAGATGTCGGTAAGCGATGGAAGCGTGATATAGCAGCAGCAACAGCATGTGTCAGCGCTCCGGGATGGACTCTGAAAAACGCGACGGGTGGCGCGCTCGCAGGTTGGCGTAGTTCTTTGAGCGTAGTGTGTCTTGCAGACGCCGGCTCGCCCTCGCGAAGTCGTGTGCGCCTCGACGCATCGCAGCGCGCTGTATGGCTCCTAGTTGTCGTGTCTTGAGTAAGTTGGAGTTCAGCCAGCGCACTAGAAAGATAGACGAGGCGGAGTCCCCGCTTGAACATGTCCTCACGGCGCTCGATAGAGAATTCGAGCACACGTTCAACGACGATCTCGTCGACGGGAGGCTCCACGCTGGACGGGACTGCATCGGGTTGTGCCCCTGCGTTGACGCACCGGCGCAGTCGACTGATGTGAAACACGTTGTGGCAGTCGAACGTTGGCGGCAGGCGCATACGATACGTTGGCTGGAGATCTTGGCCGTGACCGGGTACGGGCCGATGTAGCGCTGTCGGAACTTGCGTGTCGGCTGGTTTAAGAGACAGCGTATAAGCACGTGCTCCGTCTAGAGCCAGACTTTGTCTCCTTCTGCGAACTCAACATGGCTGGTTTTGCGGTCGGCATAGACCTTTTGATATTCATCAGCAAGCTTCAATTGCTCGAAAATCAGTGTGTGAATATCCTGAATATTTGCAACTGTGTTGCTGTGTGCATCTAAGTTGACAGTAGCAATCAGGTCACGTGGTGTCAGTGGCATCATGCTATAAATTGTCTCAAAAGGGGCATAATGTGTGGCTAAAGGGACTGAATCGTTTTAAGAGATTTCAGCAAGGGCCAACTGACTTAACTAAGACTCATGTTGCTTGTGAACAAACGCACGTAATATTTGCTCAATAGTTCTGTGGGTGCGTTCAGGTTGACCGTCCGTCTGCGGGTGGTAAGCGCTGGAAATATTTAGCTTAGTCTGCATAGCTGTAAACAACGATATCCAGAACGCTGAAGTGAACCTAGGGTATCCGTCAGAGATGATACATCGGCTGAGACCATGGTGTCTGTAAATATTGTCCTATTATAATCTGGCCAACTGTGTCGCATGGATCTTAATATCGCAGGGCACAAAAGGTGAATGTTTGGTGAATGTATCAACAAACGTAGCACTACCATCATAGCCATCCACCTCAGGGAAGTTGGTTATAAATCCATAGAGATTATCTCCCAAGGCTTGGTTGCCTTTGGCAAGGGAAACAAAGAACCATAAGGCTTCATTGGTGTAGCCGCTTTGTTTCTGGCGCAAGTATCACATTGTTTGCAGTAATGCTTAACTGTGGTATTCATGAGTACTCCTAGGGCGACCCGTACGTTAGGTCAGCTTGCTCAGTCGCCCACCAAAAAAGAGTCGCATCTCTGGTGAGTGCGCTAAATGTGGCAAAAGGCCACTGAATTTATGAATGCCGCCATGCGTCCGAACAGGACAAAGAACCGTTTAGAGTCAAAGTGGCTGCTCATAAGCTAGCCAAGCAAGTCGAAAAATCGACTCAGATGAAGCCCATGCAAAAAACGCATAGAGCCCATGCGAAAATGCATGCAATGCCAAAGAGGCAGCTAACAAGCTAGGCAAGCAAATCGGGAAAATCGACTCAGATAAAGTCCATGCAAAAAAATACATGCGAGTCCATGCGAAAATGCATGCAAAAAATGCATGATCAGCCCCTGCATGATATCGAGGATACCGATGTCGATATGGTTGAGCAGTGCGCTCTCGCGGCACTGAACCCCTCCGACTCGCAACCTGAGCACGAAGCTCATGGGTGTTCTTGTGCTCATTCACACCTCGTTGCCATCGAGGACGAGACGGGGTACAATGAAAATGTCAGGAAAATGTCAAAAACAAAAAGACACATGCTGGAATGCATTCCAACTTGATTATCATGCCTCAAAAGAGATCTCGAGTGCGCAGAATGCGCACCAAAAACAATAGTCGAAAGAATGACACTGAAACTGACAAATATGCAAAACCAAATGCATGTCAAGTGACTCCGTTGTGTTTGTCCAAGCAGAATTCAAGAGACTGAATTATGCCTATGGTCTAGTCACTTTTGATGCCTGTGCCTCAGCATATGATGATGTCTGTTCAGATTATTGCAGTGATGAAAAAACATTCATGCAACAGGACATCAAAGGTAAAACTTTGTTCATCAATCCTGTCTATGATGACACAGCCCTGCCCATCTTGCAAATGATGGATGCAAGATGCAAAGACAAGAGTCACCCTTTGACACAAGAGCTACTATTGTCATGCCCAGATGGTCCTCATCACAATTAAGACAATCATGGAAATTGCTGCTTTCAAAATATAAGAAATTTTAAAGCTACCCGCCTGGAACATATTTGTTTCACACAGCCACTTTAGCAATTGATATTTAACCTATGGGACCCACTGAGTGGTATGTTGATGTCTACCTGGCTGACTATAATGTTGAGGAACGTTCAGCCCAGGCACTTAACGATGTCGTAACCACTGAAGAACTCAAATTAAACCATGCTGGTTGAGCAGCAAGGTAAGGAGTATATAAACCATAAGCCAAGAAGTTCCATCAGTCACGTATGACGATGACAGAATTTTTTTTGTTACCAGCAAGTCTGATCATGATTTATTGTTGATACACCCCACCTCCGCTGAATTCAATATAACACCTTCAATATTGGTTGACAATGGTGCTACTTTAATCTTTGCCAGCAACAAGTATGTCAAAGAGAATAAATGCCAACTACACCACTTCAAGATAGAGTCAGAGTTATTCTTGCTGGTGGTAGGATGGTTCTTGCTTCAAAAAATAAAATTACCATTGAATTGAATATCAACAATTACACAATACCCATTAACTCCACAGTCACACCATTACAGAATAATTTCAACATGGTTTTGGGGCAATTTCTGAAAGAACACAACCCACATGTTGACTGGGAATCTGGTTTGATGATATTTCCCACATGACTTAAAGTCCAATGTCAGACCGAGACCCGCCAGGCCAATGTCAGAATGGTTCATGCTGATGCCATGGCCAGAGAGATTGCAAAGCAGGACCATGACACCGTTTATTTCTGCGCCATTGTTAAACAATACAATGCCACCAAAGAGAGTTATGAACGTGTCCTAAGAGTTATGCTAACTCGATATTGATGACGAGATAAGCGCAATTGACACTGACCGGTCTGCAGCTTATACAGCTCAGATCAGATACGGAAGCATAAACCAATATTATGCTCTCCACTTGACAGCCTTCCACAATTACGCCCTGGTCTTGATCATGAGATCACTCTCGTTCCTGATGCTCAAGTTCTTGCAGGGAAAATATACATATTGTCACCTGCAAAATTAGAGGAACTAAGAACACAACTACTGAATTCATTTCTTGAGTGATGTCATGATTCATGACATCTGGGGGCCGCACAACGCACTGCGATGCGTTGAGGCGCTACACGACTTTGCGAGGGCGAACCGACATCTGCAAGACGCACTACACTCACAGGACTACGCCAACCTGCGAGCGCGCCACCCGTCGCGTTTTCCGGCGTCCATCAAGGAGCGCTGGCACTTGATGTTGCTGTTGTTGCTGCTATATCACGCTTCCACCGCCAACCGACATATGCGCCCGGCCTTCGGCGCCGCGAACAAACACTTTCCACCTCGTCCCGTCCTGGATTTTTCAAAGGGGTGGGAATGTTTGGGTTACGCCTAGCGACTGCCCTAGTACCACCACAAAACCTACGACGCCGATATTAAATGGTCAGGTACATGTACGTGTACCCGTACAGTTATACTGCTTTGCCGATATTTATTCATACGTATTATAAATGGTACGGCCACGACTAGGCGCTAATAATATTCATTGTAATATTCAGCTACGCGCTATGGCTCCTCAATTATCGGGATATTAGATGCATGTCCGCGGTACCGAGTCAAGACAGATATTGCAATACCAGCACCGGCATATTGTAACATATTACATTCTCCAATCAACTCAATTCGGCAAACGCTACGAGTAGAGCCATGTCTCACCAAGTATTGCTACGAGTACTTACACGACCTCTATGCTGCATTTGCTACTGTTTCGAGATGAAATTCTTGTGCATTTACCCTTGCCGGCAGATGTCCTTGAGCATCCCGACCTCATCGAATAACTCGGTTAACGCAACGATTGTGATAGTGGCGACGCCAATGCGTGGTACAATGTCCGTGACCACGAAGAAATCGAGGGGCCCGAGTTGGGCCAGTGTGGGGACAAGAGGGACGACGCCATGACAGTTGTCGAACAATGAACGCGATCATTCGGCGTCGGCGTCGTGGGCGTGGGTGGCAATGCGAATTGTCTTGTCATGAGGTGCAGCGTCGGTGGACGCGCGGCCGAGCGGAGGCGTGTGCCAGTGTGACGTCGAAAAGACGCGAAAAACGACTTCAAGAAAGGTAGTTGACAACGACCACCGCTGCCCCGCCTTCCATATCAACGCTAATTGAGACAAAGCAACCGTGGCGTGGAGTGTCACACAATGTAATATGAACCACAATCACCCGCCATGCAACAACCACAAGGTCATAGCCTTCACCCATCGCATTATTGCCGACCTTCAAGACGAGCACTACAGTATTCCATACTCCAGCCATGTTATAGTACCGCTAGACCTAGTAGACTGGCTATTGGCGACTACGAGTACCTACGGTACCGTGTCCTGATTGATGCTAGTATACACCGAGTTTCCGATACATCGGGAGCGAATCCGATACCAACTAAGTGTTGTGGCATAAATAGGCCATATGGTTACTTAATTTTATGGTTGCTTCTAGACAGCACACCCGTAGTTGCATCACAACACAGCACGATTGTACTAGTCAGCAATTCCTCACGGGTTTATTACCGCCTCGGACGAATAGCCGACGACCATATCTTGAGAGAACGCCGGAACCAAATTGTAATTGAACCCAGAATCGACCGGCACTTGTCTACCATTCCTTCCGTTGAGAATGGGAGAGACTCTAATTACATGGTAGTACCAATTACCGCTAGGTTCCCTAATTAACTGGGCCCTACCATGCACTGCACGTTTTTTACCGTGTTTGGCAGTACTACTATAGCTTGGAACCGTATGAGATGTTGCATGCCATGGAGGCGTTGTACTACGAAGCCCCATCTCCAAGCTCGCAATATGTGGCGGCCCTAAGGGCGGTACACATGATGCACATACTCTGCTATCGACACTTCTGGGTACAAGGTTTCAATCCTGCATTCGAGTTTGGTTTTGCCAAAAAGAGTGCGGAGGCTGTTCTACACGGAAGCGTATGTATGGCCAAGAAGGTTAAGCAAGGGGGGAGGGGGGTGTCGGAGGAGGAGCCCGCACGGCGGAGGCGGAAAACGGGAGGGCGATACCGAAGGCAGCGAGCTGGAAGATAGAATACGAGCTAATTGTGGCTGTCCTAAATAGCACCCCGGCCGGGAGCGCAGGGCCCGCGGGCGATGGGGTAGCCCGTACCAAAACCCGATGGTAGCAGTTACTTAACCGCGTGAAACCACTAACATACCGTACGGGTCGCACTAGGACAGTTTTAATTCCGTCAGGGAATCCCATAAACACGTTTACATCATTTCAATCATGCATTCGAGTCTGGTTCCGCCAGTTTACACGCGGTTCGTTTACGAGTGCGAGCGTGGGCAGTCGGCAGACGTGCCGACCAGACGAAGGCGGAAGATGTCTTAAGTTGTAGAAGGAGTCTCGCGCCGAGAGGTCCTCGATCGAGGCGCAGGCGCATCGGACGCGGACGGGAGATGTTGACGCCGGCATGACATATGCCGGACGTACGTGTCGCGGAATTAAGGCGCCGTCTCCTGACGGCGCCCTACAACATTTGCCGCGCGCGGTGGTGACGTACGGCACGAGCCGGTTAGAAGCAGGCCCTAAGCAGCGGCCAAGTTGGCGACGAGCGCCCAGCAAAGCAGTTGCACATGCACCGGTAGGACGAGTAAAGCTGCGCGCACGAGCGCGCGAGCGCGCCGCGTACAGCAAGGTGAAGTACTTGTACGCTATACGCGACGCGATGGTAACTTTGCACGTGTAATGGCGATGCACGGTACGAGGGGTGGAGACGCAACAACGCGGGATGACAGTGGTGTACGGCCGCTGCCATCTCTAGCGGCGGTTATTTTGCCGCCTCGCGTGAAGGGCGGCGGGTTAAACGCACGACGCTTAGGGGCGAGGGAACGTGGGACCCTGTGTGGTTGTGTCGTACCGGCTCTTAGGTGTATGGGGGTCGGTAGCCGGTGGCGTCGCAAAAGACCCGCCGACTCGGTAAGATGTTGGGTTTTTCTTTGTGGAGAGCGGTGAGCCGGCCGCCGCTGTTGCACAAGCGACGGCTGCTGACCACCCCACAAAGCGCAGGCTTAGGATGACGCCACGAAATGCACAAGTCGCGTTAGGTGGCGGAGCTGTCCCCCGTCGGGCAGCTCGTGTCATCACAGATGAGATGTCGTGACGTCGCGAGCGGGTTGGCCGGCGTAGAGGCCCTTGTAGCCTATGCCGGCCCGTAACGATGCCAATGATGTCGGGGCGAGGGTGAAGACGAGGCGGCCGCTGTTGTTGCACGAGCGACGGTCGCCGAGGTTTCCAAACCCGGAGTCGGCGAGGGGTAGTTACGGACACCACAAGATGTTAGGCACGCCAGGCGGTAGAGCTGCCCCCCGGCGGGCAGCTGTAGGTTGTCGTGGTCCTTGACAACGACGTTGCAGTAGGAGGCGTTGGAGACGCGTCGGGACGAGTCGCACAAACGCCTCCCACTGGGACCACAACAAACGTTGCTGAAGCACGACTAGGGCGAGGCAACGAGCCCTCGCAAAACACCGGCGCATGAGCGGCGCCACCCCCGTAACGGACCAATTACGCGAGCAGTTACGGAAAACCACGGCGTGTAACGACTGTTGATGCAACGACGCCGTGTTGCGAGGACATATGGACCGGGTTGAAGTGTCTTGCGGGGCAGCATATGGCCGCCCCGACTACACGGACGTCCTCTTCCGTCCGTGCCAATTTGTTGCGGTAGGCGTGGTTGTCGTTGACAACCGTGACGAGCAGCGGCCATGGTGTCGAGCGCGTCCACCTCACCTAACCTCAAGAGTTGACTATTGCGAGAGGGTGCTCCACTCCGGGAGTCCCGAAGGCATGTACTGCGACTCGACTTTGTCGAATGTTGAGGTCTAACCCCCCCCCCCCCCCCCCCCCCCCCCCCAACGGAGACCCCCCAGCTCCAATTCCTTGCCGTGCGCATCGCTACCCGAAAACGTCCCAGCTGCAAAGCCAGGGCGAAAACGGAAAACGACCTCGGGCGCACGAGTAGGGAAAACCTCATTACATAGGGGATGTATGTCGCTGCCCGATGTTGCAACGCATGTGCGCGGCACAACGACTCACTACCGGGTGGAGGAACCTTGGTGCGGACTTGTTAAGCCTCCGTGACCCTCGCGCGCACGCACAAGTACGCGAAGCCGCTGCCGAAGGGAAAGCTGGAAGATGGCAGACGAGCTGTTGTTGGCTGTCCTAAGTAGCTCCCCGGCCGGGAGCGCAGGGCTCGCATGCGATGGGGCAGCCGGTACTGAAACCCGATGGTAACAGTTGTTTTTCAACCGGTTGAAACCACTGACATACCGTACGGGTCGCTCTAGGACATTTGAATTGTTAGGAAACTCGTTTAGATCATACAACTACAGATACTTTACCAAGACGGGGCGCGCACGACGCGCGCACGAGTACTCGTAAACCGCCGGGCGGTCTTGATTACCCGAGGTCCGCACATATATCTGCTCGGGATTATCAGTAACCAGACAATATACTAAACAGCAAGTAATGCCATGCCATAACGAGGCAGACGTTTTGTTATCTGTTCGACTCTTCGCAGTGAGCGTGCTGCTATGGGTCGGCATGGTCTGACGACCAGTGCCAACGCCATGCATAGTATATATAGCAGCGGGATATGGCAATTTGTAACCAATCGTATGTATTCTTAAAACACTGTAGCCTGTCGTCTTTGCACCACCACTGCACACCACCTTTATTTGTTTTAGTCTCTCTACTGTTGAGACTGTCGCAAATGTCGTATGGGTAGGAGCGTAATCCTTGCCCCCCACCCCCCCCCCCCCCCCCTCCCGTTTTTCTAACTCGTGCAAGTACCACAGGAGCGCGCAAAGTAGCAATTGGTCGTCATTGGGCGGGGACTGGATCGCGCGGCGGGGTGTATGGGCATAATTCCTGGGTTCCGGTACGATGCAGGTAGTTCCTAAGCGTGGATTTGATGGCCAACGGCGACGTCTGGAATAGTCTGCAGCTTCTAGTACGGCATTATTATGCGCTGCACAGGGAAAGACAAACGTGCAGAATGTGGTTCACTTGACTATAATTGCTTCCTGTGATGTTATGCAGAATGCCTATGCCTACAGTAAAATCAGTATTCCGGACCACGCGCTTGTGGACAAGGAAAATGGTCCACGGTATCATTGCAAGTCCCGCTTACTTGGTGATGGTAAAATTATCAGTGCGAATGCTGCCAGCGCTGCTGTGCTGACAGCCCCAGTAGTGACATGTGCAAAGCAGCAGGCAACTAATGTACGCTGGCGTGTTCCACAGGCAGACAAACCCTGCAGCTGCACAACGCACGTACCACCGCAGGTAATGTAGGGTAAGTGCAAACCTGGTGGGCCCTCCGTGACGCCAACTCATGGGCAGTTGCCACCTGCATAACGCTGCCGTGTTGGGCCACCCGGCCTGGTATATCTCAACATACACAATTCCACACATCCATTCAGCCAGCAAGACGGTGGATACGCCATAAATCTTGCAGTTGCTGTGAGGGAAACCGCCATCGCCTGCGGGCACCCAGACCCAGCGTGCACGGCCGGCCTGCCCATGCCGTGCCATTGCTGTGGGCACTGCTGGGAGCCCGGCGCGGAGTTCCAGCGCCATGCAACACCTAGTACAGGCGTCTGCAATTCTGCATCTCGCATAGGCCCACCCATCCAGGAGAGAAGGGGGGGGGGGGGGGGGGGACATTGCCCAGCAGGGCAGCCTTTTGATGCGCTCCACAGCCGGCTTCCAAGCTCGCAATTACCCGCGCATCGATTGTGCAACTGGCGCAATGTTAACCTGCTGCGTGCCTTGATGTTAGTACAACCGGATCTACAACCGGCGGCATGCCACCAACACCGCGCTTGTTACAAGTGATGCCCTCTGGCTGGGGTGGGAAGGACGGCGCAATACTCGTCTTATATAACAATAAATGTCGCTATTTGTCTCAAATAATTTGGGGCAACTCTCATCGCTCAGCCCAATCAACACTGGCCCTACCCATGCCTCCTGCCGCGGCCCTGGGCGATCTCTGCCTCTGCCGCCTGCCATCGCCCTCGGAACATGGACAGGGCAGCATCGGGGTCAAAGCGCGAGCGCGGTTTGCTGCTGGCAGCAGCAGCGGCGAAGGAGACCTGATGAGTTTCGGTCTCTCGCATCTCCTCCTCCTTGCGGTGACCTGGCGCCTTGAGATCTTGGGCGGCCGCCGCGTTCTCGTGCATCGTGCGGAGCAGCCCGGCGAAGTACTGATTGGCGCCGCGCAGAGAGGCAGCCTGCTGGTTGCCACCGCTCTCCTCCGCGGAAGCCTCGAGCTCCGCAGGGGGAGGCCCCGACGTTGTGGAGGTGGGCTGAGCCGCCTCGTCGGCCGGAGGCCGGCAGCCGCTGGGAGCTGGCTGCGGCAGTGGTCGCGGCGGTGACACGGAATCGGCCGGTGGAGATGACGGGTGCGCCGTTGGTGACAGCCCTGGGGGCGGGAGGCCCGGCTGAGGGGCAGCTGGGAGCCCGGTTGCGGGGGGATTGTGTAGCGGGAGCGGAGTGAAGCTTGTGACCCCGGGTGGCGGCAGGTACATGCCGCCGGGAGTTATCGAAGTCACGGGGATGCCCATCACCACCGAGCCGCCGCCCGGAGGCAGAGACGTGCCGGCAGTGGGCAGGAAGGGTGAAAAATGCCCGTTGGGGGCGGGCAGCGGGGGGAGCGGGTATGTGTTGGGTGGGAACAGGGACGGGCGCGGGGCGGCGCGGGCGGCGCGGCCCCGGTAGCCCGCGTTGATGATACCCAGAATGTCCTCGGATGGGGTGGCGGGCCCATGGGCCTGGGGCCGTGGGAACAGCACCGGTGCGTGGCCAATGGGCGACGCCTTGACGAGGGTCGCGGGAGGGGGGGGGGGGGGGGGCAGGGGCATGTCAGTCCGGGAGGTGCTACCTGGTCCGCCTAGATGGCTATCCACCGCACAGCTAATGAGAGATGCACACAACAAAGCCTAAACCTGGCCTACATGAAGGGGCGACCCAAAGATCACAATGCACGAGGTACTGAAGGGCCTCTCCATCCCCCAGGGATGTGCGGAGCAGAAAAAAAAACTACATGATCCTTTCCGCACGCTTCAATTATATGGAAAACAATCTGGAGTTCACTATAAGCTGCAATAAGTCCACTATAAGCTACTAAACATTTCCCAACACGATACTAACAAGTCAAATTACCGCTCCTGCACGTGCAACCATTCAAGGAGTGCAGCAAACCAGGACACAGAGGACCTTCTTCCCTGTGTTGTAAAAGCCCGTGAGGCGCCATGATTCTCAACGGCCGGAGGTGGCAAAGGGGTGCCGGCAGCGAGGGCGCACCTTCGCAGTGCCGCTCATCACCTCCGCCATGTCCACGGTTCCGAAGCGCAGCCGCGGCACAGCCGGTGGTGGCGTCACTGCGGCTTCGGGCGCAGGGTCTGCTGCCGGGGCAGCTGCTGGAGGAGTTGCGGAGGCGCAGGCTGTAGTCGCCAGGGGGTCACTCCTGGCAGGGGGTCGCCGCTCAGCCTCTCTCAGCCGAGCTCCCGAAAATTCCTCGCTGGCATCTGTTACCAAGGGCGTCGCCTCCACCTCCACTGCCTCGCTAGCAGCCTCCGACACAGTGTGCAGCGGCGCGGGCTCACTCTCCCCTCCATCTGCGCAGGGCGGTGGGGGTGAAGCAGCGTGAGAGGGCGAGCAGGAGGAGCGTGGCGCAGCAGGCAATAGTGTCAAAACGTCAGTGCCAAAATGAGAAGGCGGTAAGCGGAAGGGGGGGCGGGGGGGGGGGGGGGGGGGGGGGGGGGGAGCGCAGGCGGTCTCACCAGGAGGGCTGTCCCCCGAGGGCGAGGCCTCTGCGTCCGAGTCCCTCCCGTGTGCCGCAACATCCGCGTCCGTGGTGGTGGCCTCGTCAAGGGTGGTGGTGGTGTTGCCACACGTGTCCTCTGTCGCGCTGCCCGCGCCCTGAGCGCGCCGCTTCTTCTGCGCGCGCTGCCGCTGGCGCCGCAGCTTGTCCCTCTCGCGGCTCTTCTCTGACCGCACACGGGGCTTCTGCAGCAGCCACAGCCATGGCGAAAGAAAGTCTCAGGGCAGCACACTACCATGGTCACACATCCACCCCCTTGTGCAGATGAAATGAAAGCAAAGGTGGCAGGTCGCCCTTGCTGATCGCTCCTCCACACCTGCGCCTCTAACAGCTCCTCCTTCCACTTGAGCCACTCAGCAGCGGCTCGCCCCTCCATCAGCAGCGCCAGCGCGGCGCCCAGGTTGTTGACCTCCACCATCTCCGCCAGCGACCCCTTCACGCTGGCGCCCAGGAAGGTGCCCTCGCTCGCCGCTGTCAGCAGGTCAAAAAGGACGGCTGGCTCAGCGGGCGGGAGCGTGGCGCCACTAGCAATGGCGTAGAGCTGGCGCGCAGCGTCCCAGTAGGAGCCGCGATAGCCACGCTCGTTCTTGTCTTCCGGATTGCCCAGCGCATCCGCCCCCGTTGCAGCCACCTCCCGCAGGATCAGCTCCCCCTGGGCACATGGCAGGTAACGGGCGTTTAACACTTGGCCGCGACGGCGGAAGAGCTTTCTATGGCACAGATTAGTCAGGGATGGTCAGCAGGGTGGCTGAGGGGTTGCGGCTACATGCTAAGGGGGCATTGATAAAAATGGCTGTTTACCATTGTACTCTCCCCAGAATAGGCACACATGCCCTCAAGGGTTTAGGTTTGTAGGGTTTCGGGTTGTCCCCTAAAACCCCATTGCGCATATTCTAGATTACATACAATGATTACCGTTTTGACAATCTCAGTTGCGCCAGGTTTTGAGGATTTATTCTGGCAACAGGCAATAAATTGGCTAGCTCCAAGTTGAAGCCAATATTTTTCCCAGGGCAAATCAATAGAACTATGTTCGGGAAGTGTCCTCCCGGGCAAATGGTGGCGATATACTGATTCGGGTCAATAAATTTTAAGAATGGGGGTAGCTGGATATCTTTAGTGGTAACTCCAGCTATACCAATTAATTGCACTATTAACTCCAGCTTGGCAATTAATTGCACTATGGGTAGCGGCGATGAGCTTAGACCACCTGCAGCTCGATGCAAGTTTCTCTCGCGCCCTCTCCCTCTCTACATTGATTATTAACAACCGTGATATGCTATGTGACAGGGCACGCATCACCCTGCCAGGGGCTTCAGGGGTGCTCAAAGGCGCACCGTTTCACCAGGCGTGCGTAGGTCCAGGATGCTGGCTGCCTTGGAGGGCTTCAGCCCCGCCCAGAAGGCCAACAGCTCCGCGTGGTCAGGCAGGTGGTGGACCACGTGGCCAGCGACCGGAGAGGCGCTCCCTATGCCGGAGTTACTGCCGGCACCGTTACTGGGCGCGCCCGAGGACACGCGCCGCGTGCTGTGCATCGCGCTGCAGCGCTGTGAATTGAACAGGCTCACAAAGTGCGCACGGCAGCGGCGGCATCGGAAGACGTGGTGGGACCCGCCAGGGGCGCCGCGCTTGGGCTGGCTTGGGATGGGATCTGTGCGCGTGATAGGCAAACCACAGTGTCAATTGGCAATCGGCCTGACCGATCAAAATAACACAATATAGTGTGTGTTTGTTCACACCACTGCAAGTGCTGTTTTACTGCCATTCTTATTCAGCATACTGATTGAGAGATATCATGATGTAAGGTGAGCATCAGACGGGGCTGAGGCAATGGCACTTTTGATCGTGCACGCCGAGACACTGCGTCGTGCTGGACAGGGACCCGTGAGTATTATAGAAGGAAGAAACAGGGGGTGGGCTTGGCGGTGCTGGCCGCTCGCACCATGCAGCTCCAGCACGCTGCCTGGATCCACCGGCAGCATCAGCTCATTACCCGGTGGACCCGGCAGCTTCGCAATGCGCACTGGCGGGAAGCCCTCCTCCACCTTGGCGGGTGCCTGAGCGGTTGCTGGCGCGGTGGGCTTCGCCACCACAGACGCCTCCGCAGCACCGTCACTGAGCAGGGAGTATCAGGGCCCAACCAAACCCAAAGAAGACTCAGCAATGTTCAGATTGCACCATCCTCCGCCCGTCCCCTGTGTAACTAGGCAGATGACACACCAGACAGAGGAAGAGGGGGGGGGGGGGGGGGGGGGGGGGGGCAGAGGGGGGACCCACGTGCTTGGAGAGGCTGGGAGTCGGCAGCTTGCCAACTCTCCCACCTCAGGCGCATCTTCCATTGGTGGCAGCTGTGCGGTCGCCCTCTCCTCCCCATTAGACCCTGCTTTTGTCTCAGAAGCTCGAGAGGGCACCTCCGCGCCGGTGCTGGCAGCCGGCGCACCCTGGGCTGCACCCTCCTCCTCCCCCTCTGCGTCGTAGCCGCCCTCCGCATCATCCTCCGCGGCCTTGGCCTTGGTGGGCTTGTCGGTGCCTGGGCCCTGCCGCAACTCCACCGCTGGCACACGGGGCGCAGCCAGACGCGGCACAGGTGACGACAGCAGGCTGCAGGCTGACATGCTGCCCGGCCCAGTAGGCGGCAGCAGGGACAGACCCGCCCTGCCCTTGGCCTCTCTGGGCGCCCACGTGGGCTCATCAGAAGCCTCGCCTGCATCCAGCGTGGCAGCCTCCACGCGAGGTGATGGTAACACCTCTCCCTCACTCTCACGCTGGGGCGAGTCTGAGCCTGTAGCTGGGGCTGGCGTGACACTTGCTGCGTACACCTCGCCGCGCATGAAGGAATATACACAACTGACAGCGCAGAACTCGCCGGCGGTGTCAAATGTCCTGCTCAAAAGGGGGGGAGGGGGGGCATGAGCGCAATGATGGCTGGTGATGCCGGCAGGAGGGCATCTGTAGGGTAGCGGACGGGGGGCCGCACCACTCGAAGCTCTTGCCGGGCAGCAGCGGCGGTGGTTCCACCACCACGCCGCCCACCATGTTCACGACCTCAATGAAGTGTTTGATGGGGCAGGCAGCCGCCACCGTCCAGCGCACAGTGTCGCCCACTGCGATGTCCAGCTCCTCCGGCACGAACCGCATCTCCTCGATGGTCACGTGGTGCAGGCGGGTGCCATCGCCGCCCTCTACCGCCGGCGCCATGGCGCTAGGTGGCGACTCAGCTGCCGCTTCTGCCGCCTGATCAGCGCCGCGCCCCTGGCGCCCTACCTCCAGTGACTGCTCCTTCAGGACCCCTAGCTGTTGGGTAGAGAGCTGTGCGGCTGCCTACACGGGCGATGGGATAGGAGGGGTCAGCCAGAGGTATCGGCATGGTGGGCAAGGCCTAGCCAGGGGAGTGGACCTTGCCTGGTCATACAGCATGAGGAACGCCTCCACGTCGCAGTCGGCTATACCGCCATCCTCACCCGCCACAAGTCGGCAGCCCAAATCGTGCGAAAGGTCGCCGGCGCCAGAACTCAT
The DNA here is from genome assembly GCA_006384855.1 of Tetraselmis striata. NCBI lineage: Eukaryota > Viridiplantae > Chlorophyta > Chlorodendrophyceae > Chlorodendrales > Chlorodendraceae > Tetraselmis > Tetraselmis striata. The sequence goes on along the minus strand of VCJN01000503.1, from coordinate 111,392 downwards.
CAGCGTTCTACATGCCCTCGTTGCCGAAGAGCCTGCAGTGGCAGGGGGCGCAACTCAGTGCCACCTTTAGGCGCCCCACCCTCCATTCCCTACCTCCCAACTCCCCGGGAGGCACTACACATGGGGCTTAGGTTTAGCCAAATGGCTTAGCCGTGTGTGCCAACAACGCGCACGGCTACTCCCACGACACGGGGGGGGGGGGGGGCATTCCCTCGGCTCCGCTGCTGCTCGTGCAGCCCGACAGTCACCCCACCCTCCCCGTTCCTTTTCTCTCGGTCGGCATGTGCCCCATACCTGTGCGCCACGCCCTGTGTGCGCCTCGATGCGGCGACTCCGCGCGCGGCGCGCCCGCGCTCGATGGTGGGGCCGCGGGTAGGAGCGGGCAGAGAATGACGGCGACGCTGGCGCGCCGGGCACTGCTGCCGTGAAAATGGCGTGCCAGGGAAGAGAAAGAGAGGAGGAGGTTCGCTGTGCTCAGTATGTCAATAAGAGGTGAGGCGGCACGCGTGGGGTGGTCGTGGGCGAGGAAAGGCGGGTCGGTAGCGTGCCGGACCTGGGCAGATACCGGTCGCGCTGGTTGTTGGGACCGGTACCGGTACCTGGGTATTTCATAGTAGTCGCTAAGTAGTGTAGTGTGGGCATGCTGCGCTGGCGCCCGGGCCACGCAGCAGCAGCAGCAGCAGCAGCGCTACAGGTTTGAATTACAAAAGCGTAAGCAACAAGAGCCTACCGCTTAGTACAACGTCACGGGCAACTTCAATAAAGCTGCCTGAAGCCCACGCGAGAATGAGCACCGCCTCCGTCTTCATGTCTTGAGTCTTGTGGAGTTGGCGGGGCGACCCACACCGCTGCGCGCAGGCGCGCATGCGGAGTCATCACCGTGAAGTGCGGACCGACGGGCGAAGATACACCCCTCCACATAAGTTTGGGGTCCTTTTTTGGCTGAATATGAAATGAAAAATACTAGGGTATCTAAACGTAGGGCTTTAGGGCTGGAACCCGGGAATGTTTTAGGTTGTTATAAAACCTTTTGCTTGATAGGGTCTAAATTATAACCTATTACCCTAAGAATAGGGTATTGCGATCTGGCGCGGGGCTCAAAGGGCATGACGCAGTGATGCACAACAATACATGTTATTGGCACATATATGATGGCCCACATGCATAGAGCCTTGTATGGTGCAATGCCCGTAGATGTGTGAGGAAACATAGTAGCTCGCGGGGTGGGTGGGTTTGGGTGGGCATAGTCACGTAAGGCAGAGTGGGCACACGTGCGTGTGACGATGCTAGGACCAGTGCAGTTCTGCCCACTGCAAGCGACACCCCCTTGACTTCAAACGCTTATAGCGGCTCAGGGAGTGCTCCAAAAATTCTAAAAAAATGCGCAAAAAAATCCTTGCGTCAAACGCAAGATTTTCGACTTTTGAGAACCTAGTTTGCACGTTTTGACCACTTTCTAGCGATGAACATAAAATACATCAATCACGGCATCATTTCGCAACACTCAGCCTCAACATGGGGGCGTAGCTTTGCGCTATGTGTGTCCCCTTAATCCATACGCATTTGGGTGACAGTGTTATGAATGTAGATGCACACGGGCGGCGCAAACTTGCCACATGCTCCCTCTCTAGCCATGTCCTCGATGGCCAACAACATTGTGCTGTTTTCAACATATTATTTTTGCTGATATTCAAGCATTTAATAGCGCGCTGCTATGTGGCATTCTACTTGTGATTCGGCGCAATTGCCATGCGTGCACGTGACCCCCATTGATGCGCTCTCGCCCAAGCCAAGGAGGGCTCAATAAGCCTTTCGTGCGTGAGTAGGCAACAATAACAGCACCATTTTTGGCCGAACATCATGCCATGTAGTGGTGAAACTGTAATTTAGGGCTTGTGCAATACCCTTAGTGACCTAATCTTGGTGCCCCACACATGTTGTAGGTGAAACTTACACTAAAGATGGCAGCATGCCAGTACGGCGTGGATTTGCGCGTTGGATGTATGCGTACGAAGGGATGGCGCAACTTGTTATTTTCCAGTGCAAGTTTTACACGCATTGATTTGCCATTTCTCGAGGGGCGCAGAACGACGCATGCCCTGTCGCACGGTTAGGCCTAGAGCGCGCCCCCATTTTTTCCCAAGTCGACCTCGCCCTTAGTCACTTGCATGCAATTGCCCACGCCGTATTTTCTACATGACATGCGCATGTCGAACAAAACTGCAAAACCCAACCTTATGTGGAGGGGTGTGGACTGCGCTTGTCATTAATTCGTGATTTTCGACTTACATGATTCTTGCTGGATGGTGGATCTAGAGCAAAGTGAAATGGCTCAACAGTCTATGTACTAGTAGCTTGTGGCTGCCCCATTGAGCTTCATGCACTCCTCCAACCTCCTGTGGATGCTGCCATGCAACTTCAGCAATAGTTGCTTCGGAATATTATCCCAAATCCTGTGCAAAGTTGGGATGAAGTTGTTGGTTGTCAAGGTGTCTGCCTCTTGCCTAAGCTGCCTCTCAACGTAAGCCCACAAATTCTCAATCCATGAAAGGTCGGGTGAGCATGCAGGCCAGTTTTCCATGAGCTTAAACTCTCTGTTGCGTAAGTATTCCATGGTCGAACGAGAGGTGTGCGCGCGGGCTCCATCTTGTTGAAAGATCCAATCATTGCCATAACGGTTTGCCATGAGACTCCTGCATGCTGGCAGCATTTGCTCATGCAGTAGCTCCTTGTACACTCGCGAGTCCACATTTTGTGCACTTTGCCTTCGATGGAAACTGTGTGGCCAGTCGTGCCTGCTGTGACAAATAATGGCGTGGTGCCCCATTTGCTGACAGCAGCATACACATGGACCTTGTAGCCACCACGAACTGCCTCTGTGATGGGAGTCTCTCCATTACGCGCCACCCACACCTTCTCCCCCTTGCTTCTACAATTGAAATAGAATAACTTGCTGTCCGACACCATGACGTTCCTCCAGCTCAGCCTGCTCCAAAACCTGGAAAACGCAACACGATCGCTCTTGTGCCTGGCTGTCAGCCTTGGCTTCCTTTTCGGTCGCAAGCTGCGCATCCCCATGCCTTTCAGAGTGCGACGCACCGTCTCGGCAGTCACATCGATGTCAAGCTTGGTCTTGACGGTAGCTGCTATCTTCTTGCACGTGAAACGCTTCTGCACGCCGCGTTGTATCACCAAGCGCGCTGGAGACAACATCAAGCCCTTGCTTGGTCGGCCAGGCCGACAGGCGTCGCGCACGTCGCCAGTGGCCTCGAACCGCTCCACCCACTTGCGCACCGTCTCCCACTTGGCTCCAAACATCTTTGCAGCTCGCGTATAGCTGCCGACTTTGTGATAGGCCACGACCATTCGCATTCGGCGCGTGTGCGCTAAATTCTCGGGCGCTGTCATGCTAGAACTGCCACTGGAGGTAGGGGCGCAACAGGGGTGTGGGGCGAAGTGTTCTCTTTCGCGCCGACGGCGGGCATGTGGCTGCCTTTTAGGCATCTCGTCCTCGTAGGGCCACACAATCGGCTCCCGCGCATGATACTCGCGCAAAACGACCGAGGAAGCACGACCAGCACACACCCCTCCACATAAGTTTGGGGTCCTTTTTTGGCTGAATATGAAATGAAAAATACTAGGGTATCTAAACGTAGGGCTTTAGGGCTGGAACCCGGGAATGTTTTAGGTTGTTATAAAACCTTTTGCTTGATAGGGTCTAAATTATAACCTATTACCCTAAGAATAGGGTATTGCGATCTGGCGCGGGGCTCAAAGGGCATGACGCAGTGATGCACAACAATACATGTTATTGGCACATATATGATGGCCCACATGCATAGAGCCTTGTATGGTGCAATGCCCGTAGATGTGTGAGGAAACATAGTAGCTCGCGGGGTGGGTGGGTTTGGGTGGGCATAGTCACGTAAGGCAGAGTGGGCACACGTGCGTGTGACGATGCTAGGACCAGTGCAGTTCTGCCCACTGCAAGCGACACCCCCTTGACTTCAAACGCTTATAGCGGCTCAGGGAGTGCTCCAAAAATTCTAAAAAAATGCGCAAAAAAATCCTTGCGTCAAACGCAAGATTTTCGACTTTTGAGCACCTAGTTTGCACGTTTTGACCACTTTCTAGCGATGAACATAAAATACATCAATCACGGCATCATTTCGCAACACTCAGCCTCAACATGGGGGCGTAGCTTTGCGCTATGTGTGTCCCCTTAATCCATACGCATTTGGGTGACAGTGTTATGAATGTAGATGCACACGGGCGGCGCAAACTTGCCACATGCTCCCTCTCTAGCCATGTCCTCGATGGCCAACAACATTGTGCTGTTTTCAACATATTATTTTTGCTGATATTCAAGCATTTAATAGCGCGCTGCTATGTGGCATTCTACTTGTGATTCGGCGCAATTGCCATGCGTGCACGTGACCCCCATTGATGCGCTCTCGCCCAAGCCAAGGAGGGCTCAATAAGCCTTTCGTGCGTGAGTAGGCAACAATAACAGCACCATTTTTGGCCGAACATCATGCCATGTAGTGGTGAAACTGTAATTTAGGGCTTGTGCAATACCCTTAGTGACCTAATCTTGGTGCCCCACACATGTTGTAGGTGAAACTTACACTAAAGATGGCAGCATGCCAGTACGGCGTGGATTTGCGCGTTGGATGTATGCGTACGAAGGGATGGCGCAACTTGTTATTTTCCAGTGCAAGTTTTACACGCATTGATTTGCCATTTCTCGAGGGGCGCAGAACGACGCATGCCCTGTCGCACGGTTAGGCCTAGAGCGCGCCCCCATTTTTTCCCAAGTCGACCTCGCCCTTAGTCACTTGCATGCAATTGCCCACGCCGTATTTTCTACATGACATGCGCATGTCGAACAAAACTGCAAAACCCAAACTTATGTGGAGGGGTGTAGGTGCTGTGAAGCTGCCTCGGACGGTGCCGCGGGTGACTCGGGGATGCGCGTCGGCGGTGGTGTGGCTGCGGGGATGGGGAGGGGAGCGGGTGTGGTTGGGGTAAGGGGGGCGGAGGGGTGCGGCTTGGACCATGGCGGGCGGCGCGCACGCGGAGTCATCACCGTGAAGTGCGGACCGACGGGCGAAGATAGGTGTTGTGAAGCTGCCTCGGACGGTGCCGCGGGTGACTCGGGGATGCGCGCCGGCGGTGGTGTGGCTGCGGGGATGGGGAGGGGAGCGGGTGTGGTTGGGGAAAGGGGGGCGGAGGGGTGCGGCTTGGACCATGGCGGGCGGCGCGCACGCGGAGTCATCACCGTGAAGTGCGGACCGAGGGGCGAAGATAGGTGCTGTGAAGCTGCCTCGGACGGTGCCGCGGGTGACTCGGGGATGCGCGCCGGCGGTGGTGTGGCTGCGGGGATGGGGAGGGGAGCGGGTGTGGTTGGGGAAAGGGGGGCGGAGGGGTGCGGCTTGGACCATGGCGGGCGGCGCGCACGCGGAGTCATCACCGTGAAGTGCGGACCGACGGGCGAAGATAGGTGCTGTGAAGCTGCCTCAGTCGGACGGTGCCGCGGGTGACTCGGGGATGCGCGCCGGCGGTGGTGTGGCTGCGGGGATGGGGAGGGGAGCGGGTGTGGTTGGGGAAAGGGGGGCGGAGGGGTGCGGCTTGGACCATGGCGGGCGGCGCGCACGCGGAGTCATCACCGTAAAGTGCGGACCGACGGGCGAAGATAGGTGCTGTGAAGCTGCCTCGGACGGTGCCGCGGGTGACTCGGGGATGCGCGCCGGCGGTGGTGTGGCTGCGGGGATGGGGAGGGGAGAGGGTGTGGTTGGGGAAAGGGGGGCGGAGGGGTGCGGCTTGGACCATGGCGGGCGGCGCGCACGCGGAGTCATCACCGTGAAGTGTGGACCGACGGACGAAGATAGGTGCTGTGAAGCTGCCTCGGACGGTGCCGCGGGTGACTCGGGGATGCGCGCCGGCGGTGGTGTGGCTGCGGGGATGGGGAGGGGAGCGGGTGTGGTTGGGGAAAGGGGGGCGGAGGGGTGCGGCTTGGACCATGGCGGGCGGCGCGCACGCGGAGTCATCACCGTGAAGTGTGGACCGACGGGCGAAGATAGGTGCTGTGAAGCTGCCTCGGACGGTGCCGCGGGTGACTCGGGGATGCGCGCCGGCGGTGGTGTGGCTGCGGGGATGGGGAGGGGAGCGGGTGTGGTTGGGGAAAGGGGGGCGGAGGGGTGCGGCTTGGACCATGGCGGGCGGCGCGCACGCGGAGTCATCACCGTGAAGTGCGGACCGACGGGCGAAGATAGGTGTTGTGAAGCTGCCTCAGTCGGACGGTGCCGCGGGTGACTCGGGGATGCGCGCCGGCGGTGGTGTGGCTGCGGGGATGGGGAGGGGAGCGGGTGTGGTTGGGGAAAGGGGGGCGGAGGGGTGCGGCTTGGACCATGGCGGGCGGCGCGCACGCGGAGTCATCACCGTGAAGTGTGGACCGACGGGCGAAGATAGGTGCTGTGAAGCTGCCTCGGACGGTGCCGCGGGTGACTCGGGGATGCGCGCCGGCGGTGGTGTGGCTGCGGGGATGGGGAGGGGAGCGGGTGTCACTGTGAGATTCAGATGTGACATACGGTTGACGAAGCACTACTACTAGCGACTATTATTTATCCGTGAAGGCTGCTGCTGGTGGCGGCACGTCCAGTTACGTGCGAGTACATCCGGCGTTAATGCCGGCGGGCGATAAATCCTTTTTGTCATCATTCTGGTAGTCGTACTAGCCCGGTGAATTGTTACATGGCACTGACGTATAAGGTACAAGGTTGTCCGTGTAGTACCGGGTAGTACGCGATATATTTATTAAGCCGGTACCGGGTATCTAGTACGAACCCGGGCGCGAGGACGAGTCGTCCTGTGGATAACTACGACTATTAGTACATGGGAGCGCAAATCGCAGCCGTACGTATTTGGTAACACTGGGGAATTTTGTGTACATTATAGCTAGTACTGCTGAACGGGCCTGCCAGCCGTCCGATCAAAGGTCATCAGATGGGCGGTTTGGCTGCCATGTTTTGCCAAAGAGTGCTCACGTTACATAAATATTCGCGAGGGGGAGGGCGGGGGCAGGCAGCGGTTTGCCGAAGAATGTTTGAATTATAATATTCGCGACATCCAGCTGCCGTCGGGGCATGTGGCGGGGGGCGGGGGGGGGGGGGGGGGGGGGGGGGGGGGCGGGCGGGAGTGGTCCCCCCGCCCCCCCCCTCCCCCCCCCCCCCCCCCCCCCTCGCCGCCCGCCGCTCCCGCCGGGGGAGTGAGGGGAGGGAGGTAAGGGGGCGGGGGCTACTGCTTGTTCTTGTTCTTGCGTGCCCGGGGGACCCTCCGCTTCGACGATCTCGCTGCCTCCGCCTCCGCCTCCGCCTCCGCCTCCGCCTCCGACTCCGCCTCCGACTCCGCGACCGTCAGTTTCTTACCTCGGCGCTTCTTCACTGGCCTCTTCCGCTTCTTGTCATCCGTCAGTGTCTTCACCACCCCGGGAGGCTGTGCCGTCGACGACGCCGCCATAAGCTTCCTTACCTTGGCGTCGGGACGCCCCCTGTGCCGAGACGCCCACAACAAGCCACAATCGTTTCGCCTTTAAGCGGCTGAGGATGCGGCCTCCTCGGCCACCACGAGTTGCGCCGCTGGCACTGTGGAAGCCTTGGCGTTGAGGTGGGCCTTACGGCGCTCCCGGACGAACCTGCGCGCGGCACAAGTTAGCCACGAGTGGGTTCGTGCTAATGTGGAGGGTGGAGTGTTTTGTTGCGCGCCCACCTTGTCACGCGTTTCCTCATGTCTTTCTCGTCCTCCTCGATGCCGGCGGCGCGGACACGCGAGACAACAAGGCTCGCCGCCCACTTTTGCCCCGGGGGCGAGGTCTGCCATGGCGCCGTGAGCGGTGAAGGGGCGGGGGGGGGGGGGGGGGCGAGGTGGAGAAACTAACACCCAGTCGACGACCGCCTTCCGCAGCAGTCAACGACACATCGGAGGCGAGGAGCAGCGCGCCACTACTATTTATATGCACGTATTGTCAAGAGCTAGTCGGTGCGGCATTGTGTCGGTGTAATTTCGCAATGTTTATTGTTGAAGTAGCACGGCGTAATGAATACGCGGTTTCACCGAGTGAATCCGGGATAATATGTGCGGTAGGGCGCGCGTATATGTGCGCGACGAATGTGCGCGCGCAGCGTTGTGCGGCGGTGTGCGGCGGTGTGCGGCGGTGTGCGCCGATGTTAATATAGTGTGAATATTATATCGGCCGTAGACGATCGGGTCTGGAAGCACCGCCCGTGCTTGTAAATAAGCGACAATGGATCACGTCATGCTCCGGTTGTACTCCTACACTTTCTCCACTTTGGCGGGTGCGTGGGGGGGGGGGGGGGGGGGGGGCGGGGCGGGGGGGGGGGGTCCTGTCCTTATTACTTGCATCGGTGGACGTGCTGGATATGGAGGTCACCGGGCACATCGCGTGGTTTCGGAGCAGTTCATTCGCGCCTCCTCGTCTTGTTTGCAGTCGTCGCCCTAATCCAATACAGGGTGAGTAGCGGGACACTGTGCCCCCCCCCCCCCCCCCCCCGGGTTTATGTAAACAAATATCTAGCCGTGCATGCGCCGCAATCGGTACCCAATGAGCGGGGTATGTGACAGTGCTTTCGGAGCAGTGCAAGCATTCCGTGCGTGTGCACAAGCACGTACGACTGGGAATGAGGCGGGGGTTGCGGATGGAGTGCATTGGCGGTGCATAGAATAGCGTGTTGCTGGGGTTTTGGCTGCATCGGACGCCGTATTCCCATCCATCCGGCACGGAATGTCCGGTTTTCACACATTTGTGTGTTAATATAGTGTGAATCTTACGCGTCTTTTACGCCGGGTGGATGGGCATCCGGCGTCCGATGCACCCCAATTATTTGCAGCACGCTAGTCTACGCACCCCCAACGCACTCCGCAAGCCTCGCCTCCATCCGCGTCGGAACCGGTAGTAAGTGTTGTTGTGTGCGCACATCGTGACAACATATTACACGGTGGCAATTGCAATTAGCGGTGGATAATGTGAAGGCGTTTTCGAAATCGACAGAGAATGAGGCGGTGCTGGCGGAGTGCATTGGCGGTGCATAGAATAGCGTGTCCCTGGGGTTTTGGCTGCATCGGACACCGTATTCCCACCCATCCGGCACGGAATGTCCGGTTTTCACACATTTGTGTGTTAATATAGTGTGAATCTTACGCGTCTTTTACGCCGGGTGGATGGGCATCCGGCGTCCGATGCACCCCAATTATTTGAAGCACGCTAGTCTGTGCACCGCCAGTGCACTCCGCAAGCCCCGCCTCCATCCGCGTCGGAACCGGTAGTAAGTGTTGTTGTGTGCGCACATCGTGACAACATTACACGGTGGCAATTGCAATTATTAGCGGTGGATAATGTGAAGGCGTTTTCTAAATCGACAGAGAATGAGGCGGTGCTGGCGGAGTGCATTAGCGGTGCATAGAATAGCGTGTTGCTGGGGTTTTGGCTGCATCGGACGCCGTATTCCCACCCATCCGGCACGGAATGTCCGGTTTTCACACATTTGTGTGTTAATATAGTGTGAATCTTACGCGTCTTTTACGCCGGGTGGATGGGCATCCGGCGTCCGATGCACCCCAATTATTTGAAGCACGCTAGTCTGTGCACCGCCAGTGCACTCCGCAAGCCCCGCCTCCATCCGCGTCGGAACCGGTAGTAAGTGTTGTTGTGTGCGCACATCGTGACAACATTACACGGTGGCAATTGCAATTATTAGCGGTGGATAATGTGAAGGCGTTTTCTAAATCGACAGAGAATGAGGCGGTGCTGGCGGAGTGCATTGGCGGTGCATAGAATAGCGTGTTGCTGGGGTTTTGGCTGCATTGGACGCCGTATTCCCACCCATCCGGCACGGAATGTCCGGTTTTCACACATTTGTGTGTTAATATAGTGTGAATATTACGTACGCGCCTTTTACGCTGGGTGGATGGGCATCCGGCGTCCGATGCACCCCGAATCTCACCAACACGCTACTCTACGCACCCCCAACGCACTCCGCCAGCCCCGCCTCTTTCCGCGCAGGTCCTACGTTCCATTGTATGTACATACATACGTACATGTACTGCTCCGAAACCAGCCCAAACTTAATGAGTGCACAAGTGTAAATGGGGGGGGGGGGGGGGGGGGGGGGGGATGTGGCGGCGGGGCATCCACTCACACATACCCTGGCGATGCATGACAGATATTACATGCCGTGGCGGGTCGGCGGGCCGACCCGGCGGGGGGTGGGGTGGGGGGGGGGGGGGGGACGGGGTCTATTCAACTACACGTGCCACAGTGTCGTTTCGTGGAGCAGTATATGTGCCCGGCCTCATGTATACCGCCCCCTACCTGCGCTGCATGGTCCACCCCTACGAATTACTTAGCACAAACCGCCATTACTTAATAGGAACCTAGCACAGCCAGGCTTATATGCCCGCTTTGCCGATCAACTTCTACGCACTTTCCGTCCCTCAACCGCCGGACATGGGTGTTAAGCCGCCAGCCTCGGCAGTTGCTTAGCCAGACTTGGCATCCCGTACCGTGTCCATGGCTTCGCAGCTCTGCCGCCGGCACACGCCGAGTCCGGGGCTTGCTGCCGCGGGGTTGCGCACGCATGCACGCACGGTAATACGCCGCCACGCTTACTTCCACCACTTTCGCCAGCCGCAGCTTCGCACGCCGTTCCGCCGACATACGAAACGCACGAATCCCCCCCCCCCCCTCGTCCCCGCGTCATGTATAATATATTCGAGGCGACTATGCGGGGCGCAGCACACGCCGCGGCGTGGGTCGGCGGAGCGGCAGGCGGCGGGAGCCCTAATGGCCGGGCAGTATCGACACCCACACAGGCACCGCCGCTCACCTCCGACGCGGATGAACCGCCTCCCAAAGGAAACATGCCGGTTGGTGGTAAGCCCAGCAGGCGTGGGGTGCCGGCGCCGGTACTAGTGCGACGGAGCTGTCGCGTCAGGAACCGCACCGCATGTGGAGCAACACATGGCGGTGCCGGCCCCACCTATGTCTAGGGCCACCTCCTCACAACACCCCGCCACGACGGCGTCGGCCACCGCCGACGGCGCCGTTGCGGGGGGGGACGCCCTGCCAGGCGACGATGATGCGCCTGGTGCGCCGCGTCCGGAGGCGGAGGAGGCCGTGGTCGAGGCGACTGATCGGGCTGAGGGGGTTGTTGAGGCGAGCGAGGCTGCGCTCGCGCCACCCGCCCCGCAGCCACCTGCGGGACATGCCGACTTGCTCGTCGCCATGTTGACCGGAGCACTGCGAGCAGTGGCGGGAGGCGGCCACATGCACTATCATGTGCGTGGACTGCGGCCAACGGACGGACTGGGAGTGTTGCTGCGACGGCACCCCGGCTTTGTGCGGCCCCAAGCACCCATGCATGGCGACCCATCAGTGGGCAGTCCCCTGCCCGACCACGGCCACGGTGAGGGCGGAGTTCCGCCATGTCAGGGACGCGTTCCACTACGCGACTCGCGCCGCCGTGTGTGAGGCTTCCGAGAAGGCATGCGCGGCTGGTGGGGTGCGCAGGGTGAGGCGGCGGACGGCCCAGGAGATGAAGGAGAGCGAGACATGCCGTCAGTGAGGTCGGGCGCAATGTCATTGGGTGGGGCACACGGACGTGTAACACTTGCACTTTGCGCGTACTGCTGGGTTACATCCAGGCGGTGTCACACTATGCAACCGGAAAGGCTGCGTTGCTACTGCAAACGATGCTACGCCTCACTCGGTAGCAACCGCTGCCCCGCCTATCCCACAGCCGCTGCCCCCCCCCCCCCCCCCCCCCCCCCCACCCCTCGCGCACCGTCCTGCGACCTCGCGTGGATCCCCGCCACCAGCAGCTTGCACTTGCACTTTGCGCGTACTGCTGGGTTACATCCAGGCGGCGTCACACTATGCAACCGGAAAGGCTGCGTTGCTACTGCAAACGATGCGACGCCTCACTCTGTAGCAACCGCTGCCGCGCCTATCCCACAGCCGCTGCCCCCCCCCCCCCCCCCCCCGCGGGATCCCCGCCATCAGCAGCTTGCACTTGCACTTTGCGCGTACTGCTGGGTTACATCCAGGCGGCGTCACACCGGAAAGGCTGCGTTGCTACTGCAAACGATGCTGCGCCTCACTCGGTAGCAACCGCTGCCCCGCCCATCCCACTCGCGTTGGCGCCGCGCTGCCCCGGCCGCCGCGCCTTGGCGCCGCGCTGCCCCGGCCGCCGCGCCTTGGCGCCGCGCTGCCCCGGCCGCCGCGCCTTGGCGCCGCGCTGCTCCGGCCGCCGCGCCTTGGCGCCGCGCTGCCCCGGCCGCCGCGCCTTGGCGCCGCGCTGCCCCGGCCGCCGCGCCTTGGCGCCGCGCTGCCCCGGCCGCCGCGCCTTGGCGCCGCGCTGCCCCGGCCGCCACGCCTTGGCGCCGCGCTGGGTCTCGAGTCCTCCCCTCCCTGGTGAGCGCGTCCACCTGCGCCTTGCGCCCGGGGCCGTCCTCCTCCGTCACCACATTCTGCAACCCCCACCGCGTGACGAACCACGCAGCTCCTTGCATGCGCTTGTACATGTGCCCAAGCACCGCCTGGGGACGCGAAGCTCCTTCTCGGTCATGATCGCCTTCACCCGGGCCTCCTCGAACAACGGACCGGCGTTAAGAATGGAAAACGTTTCCATGTGGTGCAAGCAGTCCTCCATGACCCAGCCGGACTGCACCGTCACCTTGCCTGACCCTGCAGTCATGGAGGGGAATGCCGTCACGCCCACGCCCACGCCCACGCCCGGGGGGGGGGGGGGGGGGGGGGGGTTTACCTTTCGACTTCTTGGACACCGCAAACGAAGGGCGCAACCCGCGTCCAAAGTTGTTGGGTGTCGGGACTAAAGCCTGGCGCCGGTCTTCCTGCTTCATAGCTCGGAATCCAATGTGGCCTTGCACGGTGACAAATTTCCTCCAGAAGTCCCTTCTCAAGCCAAAAAAAAACAGGTGGAACGGCGCGAAGGGGAAGAGGTTGACCATGCTGACATAGCCCAGGACCACATGCACATGGCACACGCCATGGCAGCCAGTGTTGTGCTTGGCCTCCGCCAGCCGGGTTGTGTTGAACGCACGCCGGGCAAGGTGCGTGATTCACTGGACAAGTCATCGCCTTCATGGACGGTTACCAAGCGAGCATCCCCGTCCGCATCCACAGGGGGGTGCTCCTGGGCAGCCGCCATAGCCTCCACAACCTGCCACGCCGACCGGGCGGGTGCGTGTGATTCCATACAACCGCAGTTGAGTGGTGCCACCCGCACGCAGGCCGGGCCCACTCACCTCTGAACGCATAAGGCCCACAATGTCACCGTCCTCGAAAACGGCGCGCCACTGGGTCGCCCCGCCGTAGTCCTCCAACACCCACTCGGTAACGACGCCGGTTATCACGCCGTAGTGCCATACTCCCCGGAACTTCTTGGCGATGACCTTCATGTAGAAGTCACCGGGATCGCCTTTCCGTATCACGCCCTCATCGGCAGCTTCCACGTCCGCCGGCGGCCACGCAGGCGCGTCGATGTCCATACCGTCTTCGCCAACGGGGTCCTCCCCCACACCCATCACATCGTCCTCCGAGACCGGCGCCGGCGGGCCGTTTCCGACGGCTGCAGCTACTCCTGCTGCCGCCCCTGCCGCTGCTGCTGCTGCTGCTGCCGCCCTGCACGCTTCAACGAGTGGCTACATTTCGGGTATTTCCGGAGGTGCCGCTCTCGCGCCGTCCTTTCACTACTGCCCGTCACGATGCCGTGGCAGTGCTTGCATGTGTACACGCCATTCTTCGACACACTCGACATCCATCCCTCTCCCGGCATGCCTGCTGCCGCGCGCGCGCGGGGGGGGCGGGGGGGGGGAGTTTGAGAGTTGGGGTGGATGTAGCCCACCACCGGCAGGGAGCACAAATGCGAGTGCGCGGCTGTCCGCGCTTGGTTCAGCGGTGAGCGGCGGTGACCGCCAGGCGACCCTGTACTTCATGCGCGTGCTGGGGCGTTACACAATCATCAGCAGTTAGGGCGGCTGCATTAAAACGCGCACCTACGAACACCACCTACCGCCTACCACCTACCGTACCACCTACATCCGCCCACACCTCCGCCCGTCGTGCCGCACATCGCCGCACACCGCGGGGTCAGCGATGTGCAGCGATGTGCAGCGAGTACGTGCAGCCGCCTGTACTTAGCCCGGGTACTCCGCGTCGGCGGGCGACACGCGAGCCCGCGTGCGCATATCAATTTCATGAAATTATGGAAACGAGAAATTCATATAGTACTTTACAGGTCGCGCGCGATAGTCGTCGCTACTCGGTATGAAATCCACGTCCCTCGTCCGTCCCGTATCGTCCCCGTATGTCGTCGTACCGTTCGTCACCAGTAGGGCACACTTGCGTCACATCTGAATCTCACAGTGCGTAGTTGGTGAACATTTTCGGAGCATCAACGTATTACGAAAACCCTCGGAGTTGGGGACGCGGGGTGACCTTCCGGTGTTTAAGACTAATTCGGGATGCGAAAACTACTGATAAAATCGTAGAATTGTGACGGAAATATGAATGATATATGACAAATTTGGAGGGGTTTTAAGATACGTGCTTGCGCCACGGTGTAGAGCTACCATATGTAGCTCACATGTAGCAACGACTCCCGCTGGTACACCCCCGGGATCGCGGCGACCGAGGCAAAGCATGGTAAGTTGGCAGCGGACCGGGCGTCTTCCGCCCTAGTGCAGGGTGTTCACCGGTACTACCCTTTTGTGGTTGAGGACCGCGGCCGTGTCGGGAAGTCCGCTTCGACGGTGGTCTACATCTTCGCGGTGTTGCTGGCTGTGCGCAACTTCCATGGCGGTCCTTCCGCCCCGACCTCATGCTTCCTTCGTGGTCAATCCGTTCAGGCACTTCGGAACTTTGTCGCTAGCCAACCTGCTGAGTTCCGCCGTCACCTGTCGCGCACACGGCGGGGGCTGTTGCAGCGGGTCTGTGCTTGCATGCATGGTACCCTGGGCGGCATTCTCTCCGCCAGTGTTCAGATGGCCAAGTCCGATGCATGGGCTCGTGCCCATTCTGCATCTTCTCCTGCTACTGCTTTTACCTCGCAGTCGTTGTAGAGGACCTTTCCGATTGTCCTTTTCTGGTGATTTTCTGATATCGCCTTCTGCAGCTACCTCATGTAATTATATTGTACATGTAGCTCAGATAGTGCATTGACACTACCCCTATAGTGAATATACGCCCCCCCCCCCCCCCCCCCCCCCCCCCCCCCCCCTCTCTGTTCACAACAGGGGTAGGTTCCCTAAGGGGGTTTCAATCATGCATTCGAGTCTGGTTCTGCCAAAAATCGTGCGGAGGCTGTTTTACACGGAAAAGCGCCATTGTAGGTTCATCGAAAAGGGAGGGAATGTCGGAGGAGGAGCCCGCAGGGCGGAGGCGGAAAACGGGAGGGCGCTGCCGAAGGCAGCGAGCTGGAAGATGGCAGACGAGATGCTGGTGGCTGTCCTAAGTAGCTCCCCGGCCGGGAGCGCAGGGCTCGCAGGCGATGGGGCAGCCCGTACCAAAACCCGATGGTAACAGTTACTTAACCGCTTGAAACCACCAACAGACAGCACGGGTCGCACTAGGACAGTTTTAATCCGTTAGGAAACTCCATAAACACGTTTAGAACATTTCAATCATGCATTCGAGTCTGGTGTTGCCAGTTTACACGCGGTTCGTTTACGACTGCGAGCGTAAGCAGTCGGCGGGCGTGCCGGCCCGACGAAGGCGGAAGATGCCTTGAGTTGTAGAGGGGTCTCGCGCCAAGTGGTCCTCGACCGAGGCGCATGCGCATCAGACGCGGACGGGAGATGTTGACGCCGGCATTGCATATGCCGGACGTGTCGCGGAATTAAGGCGCCGCCTCATAGCATTGGCCACACGCCATAGTGGCGTGCGGCACGAGCCGGAGCTGCATGCCAGTATAAGCAGGGGTAGAAGTGGCCAAGTTGGTGACGAGCGCCCAGCAAAGCAGCGGCACAGGCACCAGTAGGACGAGTACGGATGCGCGCACGAGCGCATGAGCGCGCCGCGTACATCCAGGTGAAGTACTGGTACGTTGCACCCGACGCGATGGTAACTATGTACATGTACTGGCGACGGATGCACGTTCCGAGGGGTGGGCACATGTACCCGCTCGATGACAACGATGTAATGCTGCTGCCATCACCAACGGTGGTTGTTTCGGCCCCTTGCGCGGAGCGCGGCGGGTGAAACGCACAACGGTGAGGTGCGCGGGAATGTGGGACCATGTGTGGTCGTGCCGTACCGGCTCTTAGGTGTGTCGCGGTCGGTTGTCGGCGACGTCGCAGAAGACCCGCCGACTCGGTAAGCTGTCGCCGTGGGTCTTTCTTCGCGGAGAGCGGTGATGCGAGCCGGCCGCCGCCGCAGCACCAGCGACGGGTGCTGACCAACCCACAAAGCTCAGGCTTAGGATGATGCCACGAAACGCACAAGTCGCGTTAGGTGGCCTCGCAATGGAAACCTTGTCAACGCGTTCGTTCGATAGGCTTTACGCTGCGCAGAGTCCCGTCGTGTTGTGCTTGTCCCCTCGGCGCGACTTCGTTCAAGAAAATGACCTCCGAGCACCGGCTATACAACGGTTTGCTTGACTACTTTGAGAAGGTTCAGGTTGGGTGGATAGCCGCCAAGGTGGCCACCTACGATGTCTCATTCATGAGAATATTTACGGCCGGAATATTTCAGCTCACCGGCGCTACGCGGAGGGCCTTCGAGGACACAGCGACCGCATGCAAGTGGCCATGCCCCCGAACCGTTGCCCGCCCCCTCGTATACGGTTTATAGGGTTGAAGCAGACTACCCGTAGTTGTACCACCCTGACGCATCGACTTCCCCGCCGACTAGCCCCCTCCCCCCCCCCCCCGACTCCCCGCCGCACGTTGAACTGTCCGTGGCCGTGGCCGTGGCCGTGGGCTAGCCGGCGCCGCGCCCGAAGCTGGCCGTGGCCGTGGCCGCCCACAAGCTGCACCAACAGCGGAGGCTGCACTAGCAGCGCAGCCCGAGGCTGTGTCTAGCAACGCTCTCAGCAGCAAGGTGCTGGTCCAGCCCCTTAGGAAGGGGATACCTATCGCTCACCTCTCCAAGTTGCGCGGTGTCATGGTACTCCACGAGACGGACTGTGGCAAGCCTCGCTGCATATTCCCGCAGCCGCTGTCCAAAATGGTGCCTCCCGCTGCGGAGAACGTGACTCCCGAGGACCGCAAGTCGGCGGCCAGCAAGGAGTACCAGAAGAGAGCCCTACATGCTTTGCATGAATGCTTCGCCCCCCCTTCCTGTATCTGGGCATGCATCCCTTGGCATTTTAAGATCACCCCTTTCGTGACACCTTCGTTTGTGATGATGCCTTGACATGCGAGTGCATGGTGGAGTGGGAGTACTACACCCACCAGAAGAAGTCGGTGGCGTGGTTCAACCCGGACTTGTGCGTGCACTGTGCCGGACAACTTGGAGCCGGACGGCGCCACAAAAACCTGCAGGATGTCTACCACGTCGTGCTGCCCATCTGCGAGGTACAGCCTGCCCTTTTCGTTGTTGCTGGTTGTAAATGTATTGTGTGTCACTGACAAATGTTTTCTTACATCGCACATGCATGCGAGGCAGATGGGCTGAAGCACATCGTACGCAGGTTCAAGCCCAACGGCCAACATAAGCTCAAGAACATGGACAAGCAGATGGCCAGGCAAGCACTGGAGCGCATGCGAGGCGGGCACCCACAACAAGGCACCCATGCACACTGGTGCAAACCAGTGTGTACAATTTTCACACAAGACTGCCATGTGCTACACTTTTAACATTTTCATGAATATCACCATTATTGCCTGGCTACTGCATTGCACACTTTAGATGCATATGTATCATATTATGGTCTCTCAATCTCCGCGCGCGCCACCGCCGCTGCGCTACCGGTTCACTTGCTAATGCGGTTTGTGGAAAGAACGGCCCGGATTTACTATCGACCTACTATACATGTAAGAGTAGTAGGCATGTCTTGATGTCCTGCCGCCGGGCTGCTGCGGCTTCGAAACCAATTATAGCACTGAAATCGCACGGCAACGCCCGGATGCTGCCCAATATGGTGGCTATTCCAGCTCAAATCATGGTGGCATAGTGGACTGTACATAGCCAGCACATGGTATGATTTGCAGCTCGAAACGTGGCGATTGCTACCCGAGTATTTATTTGCTGCCGCTCCGTAGCGTATACCCCGCAGTGTTTACCGCACAACGATATGGCAGTGCATGTATACCACCAACCCAAACGTGCGCATAATCTGTTATCGCGCTGGGGATCGCTAGACTATATGTATATGACTACATATTAGCACATCCAAAATACAGATAAACGAATTCAAATACTGTACTGATCTCAATCATGCCACCGTGCACACTCTCATCCGCGAAAAATAGCAACCATGGTGAGCGCCCTACGTCAACAAGGATGGCAGTGTCCGATTGAAATCACTCCCGTCACCATGCACAAACTCACACTAGAAGCCATCCATAGCCTCACGGTCCTTCGCCCGGAGAAGTAATAACCCCCGGACAAACCCCCTCCGCCTCCCAGCGCCGCTGCAATCCGCCTCTATAGGAAACTCCAACGACACTCAATCGGATGGCTACATACTCGCCTCCGAATATCCCGACAGTCCCTCAAGCCTGCCATGTCCAACCTCAGTACCTCCCACACACCCCGCAGCACACCCACCGTTAACATACACGCTTTCCACAGACCACCGTACACGACACCCCCGCCACGACAGGGGGGAACAATATCAAGCGGCATGGAAGGAGGAGGGGCGCGGGCGATAAGGAGGAAGGCAGGAAGCTGCATCCGTAATCTCTAGGGTTCCCACAGCGGTTGGATAAAGCATGTCCTAAAAGCAACTCGGCTTGGGCAGTGGAGAGCAGCAAGTCAGAACGTTGTAAATCAATTTCAATTTCAATTTCAATTAGCACATCCAAACATTTGGGGGGGGGGGGGGGGGGGGGGGGGGGAGGCCTAGGGCCCCCACACGTGGAATGCTCGCCGGGAACAACGCAACTCCAAATAATGCTCCGAAACCAATGCTGAAACCGTCGCCGCAACGCCCGGATGCTGCCCAATATGGTGGCTATTCCAGCTCAAATCATGGTGGCATAGTGGACTATACATAGCCAGCACATGGTATGATTTGCAGCTCGAAACGTGGCGATTGCTATCCGAGTATTTATTTGCCGCCGCTCCGTAGCGTATACCCCGCAGTGTTTACCGCACAACAATATGGCAGTGCATGGATACCACCAACCCAAAAGTGCGCAGAATTTGTTATCGCGCTGGGGATCGCTAGACAATATGTATATGACTACATATTAGCACATCTAAACAAAATTTGTGTGTGTGTGTGTGTGTGGGGGGGGGGGGGGCTACAATGGAATGCTCGCCGGGAACAACGCAGCTCCAAATAATGCTCGGAAACCAGTGCTGAAACCGTCGCCGAGCACCGCACAGCCGCTGCATCGCCGGGACATCACCTAGTGGGTATGCTGTCGGCATGTGCAAAGGGTTGGCGGGGCAACAGCTCGGCGGCAGCAAGCGGCTATGCGTGTTGCGCGCTGAATTTGCTGCGAAATCAAGATTTCATTACATGGAATGATGGAACCGCCACCGCAGCGCACCGCACTACGGCCGCACATGCGTTGCCGGGGCGACTCTCAACATAGTTAATACCCAAAAACCATCATTGTAACAGCCGCACCAAGCCCGAAGCACCGTCAGGTGCCCTCTGCTGGGTCACCGGGGCACTACTCGACGCTTGTTCTCTCAAAGTTTCCCTTCCCCTCCGCATGTTAGTGACTTACAGTTGGGGTGGGGGAGAGGCATGGTGCATTGCGTTGTTGGTGGAGGTGCATGCCACATGTCACAATGAATTGCATAGAGTGCCGCAGTACATAAAGTACTAAAAATCATTACAAACAAACCGGAGGGAGGGCTCAAAATGGAAGGGGGGTGTGACCTAAACTAGGTCATTTTGTCGGAATGGCCTACTCTAAACTCGAGATGTGCGAAATTCGTGACTCGTTTTTACATCTACATACATCTTAATGTACACGGCCAAATAAATCCAATCTAAAACACGGGGGTTGTAGCCAGCACTCCTACCCAACATACCCCTGTATTAGGATTGGCGCCATGCGCTTCGATTGCGCGTGAGCACAGACCCTACCCAAGGTAGGGTTTACCATTTATTTTGAAGCGTAGTGTACTAGCGACTACCGCTATACTAGCTGCCAAAACCCCGGAATGTGGGAAGAGCGGATTGAATCATTTAATTACATGAGCTAGCTGCAAGAGGCGATCGGGAAACCACCCGAGAAGGCAAAAGAAAACGTCCACTACAACAATCGCGCGGTGGAAGCAGCACCTACCAGAAGAGTGTGCGGAAGGAGCACGAGCAGACGCATCATACTTGGCCGTCTGCACTCCGACAGAGAGAATGCCGTCCAAGGTATCATGTACGCAAGCCGAGACTCGCTGCAACAACCCCCGCCGCGTGCGCGACATGTGATGACGGAACTCAGCGGGCTGGCTGGCAACAAGTTTTCAAGAGCCTGGACGGACTGACCACGAAGGAAGCGTGAGGTCGGGGCGGAAGGACCGCCGGGGAAGTGGCGCACAAGTAACACCACGAAGATGTAGACCACCGTAAAAGCGGATATTCCGAGGCGGCCGCGGTCCTCAACCACAAAAGGGTAGTACCGGTGAACACCCTGCACTGGGGCGGAAGACGCCCGGTCCGCTGCCAGCTTGTTGTGCTCCGCCTCGCTCGGTCGCCGCGATCCCCGGGGCGCACCACCGGGGGTCGTTGCCCCAAGTGGGGGTCGTGGAGCGAGGACACGCACTCGAAAGCGATCATGTAATCGCACGCGCCGCCTCCCCCCCTCCCCCTCCCCCCCCCAAACCCCGCCAGCGTCAAATATGGCGGGCCGCTGGACGCAGTCCACTCGTCTCAAGGGTCAAGTCGCCGACTCCCGAGCTGTCCCGGTCGAGCACCGCCCCCGCTTCAATCGCCACGGAAGCCCAAAGATTTTTCAAAGCGGTATGCATGCGGTACTTGTAGTTCGCGACGGGGCAGATGGGCAGATGATCAACGACGAAATCCGTGGCATTCCGGTTCGAGCCATCGGTAGAGCGAAGCCAGAAGGGGTCAATACCCCACGTGGGGCCAGGGCATGTGACAAGCGCGGAACCCCCGCGCGGGCGAAGGCCCGCCAACACCCGCGCAGCGGCGGTCTAAAAAGCAGCATGGGGAATGTTGCGGTCTGACTCGTGATCCGACTGTAAAAGCGATAGGGAGCCCGGCCCGCGCGCGATGTACAAGCGCATGGTATCAAGTCGCGAGGCCGCGGCACCCATACGCTGGAAGCCAAGAGCGAGGGCCACGAAGTCACGCAAGCGAATCGCACGGCGGAGGTGGCGTTGGACAACGATGGTCGTGGGGTGATCATCGGAGGCAACACCCGTACACGTACCCGAGGGCGGAGCCGTAGTACCGCATGACTGCGGTTCAAGTAGGGAAGGAGTTGCCATTGACGGAGGGGGTGCCACTCTTTTGCGGGGGCGACGGTATCTTGAGAGCTACATGAGCGCATGTAGTAACGGTACTGGCAGTACTCGTACCACCGATAGGAAGCGACTGCAGGGCATTAGAGGCGGCCTCACCAGTATCAACTCCATGAGGAGTGGCCGTAAAATGATGTGGTGACGCGCATTCCTCCGCTAGTGCTCGTACTCGAACGGGCCGTAGTAGGAGCTGATGAATCCGGTGCAGCGGTGGTCGTAGCATTACCGACCGTATGTAACTCGAAGATCTCGTGGGCGTGCCCGTACGCGGCGCGTGCGCGCTGCACATCTTCTTGCGGTAACGTGGTGAGGGTCCGTACAGTCTCGTATACGCGGCGCGTCTTGCGCACCCATGGCAAAGCACTCGAGGCCACGGACGACACCTCGGCGCGAACCGCCTCGTACAAGGGGCCGAGGGCGGCCCGGTACTCCCGTACTAGCTTTGGCAAGACAACCAATTGCGCGGAATAAAACGCTGCGGGGGCCTTAGACTGCAGCAAGACCACATTCAAACCTCCAAAATCCGCGGGCATACTCATCTAGACGATTGCAGCCTCCATGCGCGGTATAGACTGGTCGCAAGCGTCCAAACCAAGCAACGAAAATGCAGCCGAATTGTTGGCGGCGTCCACGGCCTCCAAAAAAGGGTCCAGCTCCGACGGCGGCATCACGCTGCTGAGGAAGCCGGTCTGCCGCACCGCGCATACGACCAGCAGTCACATGGCCCCATGGTGGCAGCCGTATCCCGACAAGCCAAAGGAGGCGATCGGCTCCAACAGTGCGGCATGCATGGGCCACCCGGCGCCGCCCCAACGCACCGGTCATCCACCCGGGGTAGTGGCTAATAGGAGCATCCATGTACACGGCGGCATCCTGGACAGGGTCGTCGGCCGGGGTACGAAACCCTCCCGGGGTCAACTTCGCCCGCAATGCCCGCAACTCGGCCTCGCTGTCAAACGTTCCCCGTCTTACTGTCCTGTACCACCTGTCCGACTTTGAAAAGCTCCGTACAATACTCGTCAAAAACACGCGGAACGTGAGCCGCGGCAGTAGCCGCGCCGCAATCATCCGCGAAACTCTGGCAGAAAGTATCCGCGGCGGTATGAGCCACAACTGCTTGCACCGGGCCCGCGATAGCGAGGCGGCAGAAATATAGCGGGGCCAATACATCACCCTTGCGCACACCGTACGAGACTGTAGGGTGGCGCGCAAAGTACCGGGATCATCCGGCGTGTAGTAGTACATGTCGCTAGGGCGATCGTACAACATCCGGAAAAAAGGGATCAAGGCATGTAGACATGGGTGCTGAAGCAAGCCGCAAAGTATCGCACCCCGGGATACCTCATTATTGAAGGCATTCCGAATATCCCGGAGTATTGGTCCTTTCCCACCAGTCTCACGCCCGCCGAAAAGCTGCAGCGCCACCCGCATGCTCATATATATACGCCATCTCACGGCCAGCTCCGGATTGAAAGCCGCGTTGCTCCGGGCCCATGGCCACCCGCGCATCCGCACCCACCTGCACCAGGGCGTGGGCGGAGGCCAAGCGCACCAACACGGAGCCGACGCCAAGCGGGCGTACTCGCAGCGGCTCGCCGGCCTTCGCTCGCTCCTCCCGCGCGGCGGGGTCGTCCTTGTGGAGCGCAAAGACGGTGCCACTCGCCAAGAAAGCCGCAGTGCACGAGTGGCACCGCCCCGCCAGGCAGCGGTTCACCCACAGGCGCCACGAAGGCACGTCTAGGTCCCTAATGTGCTCCCATCGCCACCAGTCCACATGCCCAGCGGAAAGGCGGGGAGTACGGCGCAGAACCCGCCTCTGGTCCTCCCACCACCGCCAAACATCATCTGCATTGCCACCCCAAGACGGTGGCGCCCGCTGTAGGTCCGGCGGTTCCTCGGGGGGGGGGGGGGGGGGTATTCCGGGTCGATGGGAGCAGAAGGTGGATGGCCTTCCAGGCAAAGGAGTGCCGCAGCGGCGTCGGACACCATACCGAGGTCGGCGGTATCCAGCGCCTGGCGAGCGCGGCTTAGCTCATGCACAACGGTGAGTTTCGCCGCCCGGCGGTGAGCATCTACCACCGCCGGTGGCACCCCATCCGCCGCAGCATCGGCGCCCCCCTCCGCAGCCTCAGAAGAAGCCGCCCCCGCGCCCTCGCAGACCGCCGGCGCTTCCGCCGGCGAACACTCCGAGACGTGCCCGCCGGCAGCTCCCCCGCCTCCATATGGTAATCGTGTAACTCGCGGCCATCCCGCGACTCGCGCCACAATTGCTGCATTCCGCACACCGAGAAGCCGGCGCGCACAGCATCCCCCGCCTCCCACAGCCGCAATTGATTTTCCGCACAATTGCGGGGTTGCTGGATGGGTAGGGTCACAGTAGCAGGCCCGTTGAAACGCAGACATCGCCTTCGGCCCCATACGACCGGACGTCGGTAGAAGGGAAGCGGTCAGCATAGGCCAGCGTACGGTCTAGCAGGTGGAAGAGGACATGCCGGGCCGCGGGACATACGCCGACAGCCGTACCCCGCAGCGGCGTACGGGACATCTTGCGGTAGCCGTCGCGGGTAGCGCACCACCGAGCGGCCGCGAAGGCGGCATCATGGGCGGCTGAGGCAGCCGCTGGCGCGTCCTGGCGCTGCAGCGCCCGCACGCAAGCTGCTGACGCCGGGAGAGCCACACCGGGGGGCGGAGCCGTGGGAGGGGGGGGGGGGGGGGGGGGGGCTGCAGAACTCGCAAGTGGCGGCACGGGCCGCCGCTCGCGTGCCATGGAACAGGTGGTGGCCCGAGCGCGGGCAGCCGGCTCGGGGGGCGCACCGCACGTACACAGAGGGGTCGAAAGTCGCAACGTAGGCAAGGTGCATGGCAGCTACCGCCGGGACGTCGGACTCCATCTCGTGGTTGACGTGCGTGCACATGGGGCCGGGCCGCTAGTAGGTGCGTCCGCAGCCGCCATCGCAACCCCGGAACGGCCAGTCAAACCCCCCGCCGGGCGTCGAAGACCGCACCCGCGCCCTCGCAGCGCCGCGCGCCCACCATCACCACCGCCCCCGCCGGAACCGCGACCCACACGGCAGACGCCCTAGCATAGGGGCATGGGGGGGGGGGGGGGGGGGGGCGCGGAGGACGCCCCACGGTGCTGAACCCCCACCGGCCACGCCACAGCCAAGAGCCGGGGGTCGGTGGGGATGGAGAATATAGTGATCATTCATCTGCAATGATTCTAAACCAAGAATGATTCTGAGAATGATTTCAAGAATCTGATTTGAAACATGACAAACACTGGCGAAAAGTGCGCGCGCGTCGCGCCCTTCGTTTGCATATCTACTGGATATATCTTCGACAGGTAGCACCGCCTCCTTTTCTCAAAGCGGCGAAGCCGCTATCTAGACTTCAAATAATAAATAAGCCCGGTTCGAGTTAATGTTATATTTTATACTACTCTACTTTCTGGAGAGACAAGGGGGGGCTCACTTTGTAACTGGCCTCAACTTTATGTTCACGTACTTAAGCAGTACTTGGCGGCGGAAAGCGGTGCATGAGCGGCTTGGGGCTCAGCCCCGCACCGCCGCCGCCGATAATATGCATGCCATGCATATCCTTGCTTGGACGGTGCTTGGCCATGCTTGACGGAGGACTCATAGGATATGAGGTGTTAGAGAGTGTCTACACCAATGCTTTGCCTGTGTGCAAACATGACTTGTGAGCGTGCCGGCTATCATGTGCTTGTGAGGGGCGCCAAGGCCAGCTGTGTTGAGAAGATGCGAGAACTTGATATGCATGTAGCATTGCGCAGCAGGGCATAGCAACGCGGTGAGAGCAGCAACACATAGCAATGGCATACATCAGCTTACCAGCATTATAGCACTACATGGAGGGGTGGATAAGGCCACCGTATGGTTGGGCTGCCATGATGCTGACTGTGATATGGTGATGGTTCCCCACCCAAAAGTGCCCCACCCCCTCTCCATTTTATGCTTGCATATGGCAGGGAACATCCTTCTGCACACAACCATGCATGTTTTGTACATAGAAAACCATAAAAAATCATGCCAGTGGTAGTTATCATGCAACTTTGAGCATGTACTAAGTACTGGGAGATCAACATAAATAATATAGAGGGGGGTGGAAACTGAGGGGGGGGGGGGGCTTTCTAAAACATAAAATTAAATCGGACCGGCATAATTATTCCCCTACCTCTTGGTTGAGCGGAGAAAACGGAGGAGGCGGTCCGAAATCGCCCGCAGTGTGAGCGATAAAGCAATAGGGTAGCACCGCGTTTTCATTACGAAATTTGATGCGTCCTCCTCCTCCTCCTCCTCCTCCTCCTCCTCCTCCTCCGCGTGTGCTGCGTCTTCGTCATTGAACCGTCATACGCCCTATATTTGCTCGTTTGATTTCTAGGCGCTGGTACTACAGTCCGTCAAAATCCTGCAACTAAGACGAATTTACCTTGAATTATACCGGAAACATATTACAACAATTGCGAATGTCCTCCTCCTCCCTCCTCCCTCCTCGCGTGCGGCGTCTTCGTCAATGAACCGTCGTATGTTCGGTATTCAGTCGTTTGATTTCACCGTACATGAACGAGTACGGCTTGTTGCTGAATGGACACGCGTGTATTCTAGCCCATGCACACTTGATATTATTCGTTTCATACGCCAATTTACCCGAGGAGGCACGATTTGCCAAAGAATGTCAGCTCGCTTACATTGGAGGCTAAGACGAGAACCACAGGCTTGGCCTGGGTGTCTCCTAGCGCGGAAAGATGGCTGAGGGTGGGTGGGTGCGCGAGCCGGTTGAGGCGAGCGCAAAGCAGAGAGTGCCGGTGCCCGAGGGTGGATCCCTCAGGTCGTGGTGCTGGTGCAAGCCGGCAGGCCCAAGTCCGTGCGTCAACCGCGGGGATCGTGCGCAGTACAACATTGCTAAGTAATGTAAACCTCTAGATGACTACATCTGAGCATTTACCCAAGGAGGCACGATTTGCGATAGAAGAAAGCCAAAGGCTTGCACAGGTAGCGAAGTGTAGCGGCCGGACGGGGACGAGCTAGCAGCAGAACCGCAGCATAGCAGCTCGCTGCCCAGGCCGCGCCTTTGCGCAAGCTGTGCGATGCCCACGCGACACCGGGGGGCGGCTGGGCGCCCTCCGCCGCGCAGGCGTCCCGCAGCCAGTCAGTGGGAGTGGCTGAAAAGGACCAAGCGGCGGAAGGCTCAAGCGGGGAGACGCTCCAAAACTTGGTCGGTAGGCCGGCGCCGGAGAGAGGGCGGCAAGAAGGTGGGGCTCGGCCTCCATCGACACCGGCCAGGGCGCTCCTGAGCCCGGGCGCGGGCGCCGTGCGCGGGACGGGCGGCCCGGGTACTATATATTGTACTGCAGTGACGGCCGTACCGCCAGGGATTGGCCGCATGCCTGAGAGAAGGAATAACAGCCAAGAGACAGGTACTTGTCGTACGCTGTCAGACCCCGCTTCTCCACGAGGGCGCGGGCGGTGTCGTCGGTCAGAATCCACAGGCGAGGCCCGTCGACGTCGCGCGGGGGGCGCTCCATACCGGGCGGGGTGACTCGGCCGTAGTAGGCGAAGTCGACGTACCCGAGCTCGGTGTCGAGTGCGTCCAGCTCAGCAGGAAGGGGCTCTTGCGCTCCTTGCTCATCACCCTCGGGCGCAGGCGCGCCCGCGGGAATGGCTGGCTGGGTGCCTTTGGGAGGAGGCGGTTGCACGGGAGGGGCCAGTCGAGGGAGTAAGGCGGCCGTAGCCGCCTCGAATTGCTCGGCCAGCCGCTTCTCCAGGGCTGCTTCCGCTTGGGCCGCCAGGCGTTTTTCCAATTCCAGTGACGGCCGTACCGCTAGGGATTGGCCGCAGGCCTGAGAGAAGGCATAACAGCCAAGATACATGTACTTGTCGTACGCTGTCAGACCTTGCTGCTCCGCGAGGCTGCGGGCGGCGGTGTCGTCGGTCAGAATCCACAAGGGAGGCTCGTCGCCGTCGCGTGGGGGTGGCTCCAGACCGGGAGGGGGGACTTGGCCGAAGTAGGCGAAGTCGACGTACTCGAGCTCGGTGTCGAGTGCGTCCAGCTCAGCAGGAAGGGGCTCTTGCGCTCCTTGCTCACCACCCTCGGGCGCAGGCGCGCCCGCGGGAATGGCTGGCTGGGTGCCTTTGGGAGGAGGCGGTTGCACGGGAGGGGGCAGTCGAGGGAGTAAGGCGGCCGTAGCCGCCTCGAATTGCTCGGCCAGCCGCTTCTCCAGGGCTTCCGCTCGGGCCGTCAGGCGTTTTTCCATTTCCGCGACAGATGCCGCTGTGGCGTCGCCCGGGGCGTCGTCGACAAGGGCGTCTTCCGGTACATGGCGACGGGGCGTCTTGCTGTCGCAGGGTGGGGAAGGTGTATCGTCTCGGGAGGCTGAGGCCCGGGTCCGAGTCGGCATAGAGTAAGCTGACACTCTGCTCGACTGCTAGAGTCGAGACTGCTATTGCGCGAGCCGGTTGAGGCGAGCGCAAAGCAGAGAGTGCCGGTGCCCGAGGGTGGATCCCCCAGGTCGTGGTGCTGGTGCGGGCCGGCAGGCCCCGGTCCGTGCGTCGACCGCGGGGATCGTGCGCAGTACCACATTGCTAAGTACTGTAAACCTCTAGATGACTACATCTGACCAAACAACGCGGTACCGCAGCGCGCTTTTACTGCTGATTATGGTGTATATGTAAGGATTGATATTAATACCGGTATGGTGTTAGCCTCATGTCACTCACATGTACAGCCCCGCGTCCGCCGACCCGGGGCCCGGCGTCCGTCGACGGACGGGCGACGGTCGAACGGCGGCGTCCGGCGTCCGGTTCCGGTACACGCGGCGGGATTGGAGTTTCGCGCCGTGCCCGCCCCGTAGACCTGACGACCGGCCCGACCGGCGCGGCCTCGTGCGGGATGCGGGCCGCTTTTAGATAGGCGGCTTTTAGTGCTGATCTTTTAATACAGTCGTACTGCTTTTAGCGGTGGGTTTGTTACTGGACTTTTTGTAATGCACACCAGTAAGGATTAGTCAGCAGCGGCCGCCCGCTTTTACGCGGCCAATAGATTTTATCTGTTTTTAAAATTAACACTGCTCTTAAAAGAATTATTAACAAATCTACCGCTGCTAAAAGCAGACCTGAAAGATCAACACTACAAGCCGGCTGAAAGCGGTCCGCATCCCGCACGAGGCTCAACCCAAGAGGTAGGGGCACCACAAATCCCCGGCGCGAAGCGCCGCTTAGTGATTATCGATCGTTGTTTGTACATAAATAGGATACAGTGTGTGTGATATAACACGATTTATATTGACATGTTGCTGTAGAGAACCTGATTGTCCTTTCTGATTGTCCTTTTCTGGTGATTTTCTGATATCGCTCATGTAGCGACTAATTGTATTTATATTCACACATGTTCCGCCTGTATTGTTAGTCTTTGCTGTTGATGAGATTATTATTGTTTTTCCTTTTAGGTTACAGGGAGAGCGTCAATATTTATGTGCACGGAAAGTAGCGACTATACTGGGGAATAAGGAAAATGTGGCGGTTTTGGCGTTAAGGGTGGCGTGGAACTAGTTCAGTTCCTTGTGCGATCTCTCCTAGACTCGGACCCATCCCTCGTCTTGGTGCAGCTTGACGCCGAAAACGCGTTCAATTCCTTCTACCGCTCCGAAATGTTCCGCACACTGCTCGAGGACCCTGTTTGGCAGCCTCTATTGCGTTCGGCGATCATGCTTTATGGTCAAGAGTCCAATCTGTACGTTTTCGACGGCTCCCGACCCGGTCCCTCTCTCCGGATTCCAAGCCGTCGAGGGGCCCGCCAGGGTTGCGTCCTCGGCCTCATCCTGTTCGCCGCCGTCGCTGCCCGAGTGTACGCTCGCATCGGCGCGGCTGCCCCCAGTCACTCAGTGTTGGCGGCTTTCTCAGACGACGTCAACCTGGTCGGCACTGGTGATGGACTTGCGCTTGCTACGTGGGTGGCCCCGTCCGCTTTTGCCGCCGTTGGGTTAAGCGTCACCATTCGCAAACGACAGGCGTATTGTCAGCTTGGCTCTTCGTCTCCGTTCGGCGCCCTTCCATTTGGGCATTTGTTGCATGGTGTTGCAGTCTCCTCGTCCGGAATCAAGGTGCTTGGGGCCCCTGTGGGCTCGGCCACTTTCGCCCGGGAACTGCTGGACAAAACGGTCGAAAGATTTCACCAATTCGGCTCCCGCCTTGTCGGTTTGGCAGACCACTTCCACTCCCACACTGCTACTCGCTTGCTGCAAGTTTGCGGCCGTCGTTTTGGCCACCATCTCCGCTCCACGCCTCGGGGCTTGGGTCGATCCGAGGGGTATGGCGACACTATTACGTCTTTCCTCGAAGATGCAGACGCCGCCGCATTTTCAACGCTTGCCGGCATATGGGGTGTTAGCCCCGACCTCTTGGATACGCCCTCCATGCGCACGCAGCTGTCCCTCCCGGTCCAATTTGGGGGCCTCGGCATCGGCGATAATGTGGTTATAGCAGATGCCTCCCACATCGGCGCTGCCGCCCTCGTGGTTGGCCAAGCTGTGACTTTCCTCCGTGCTCAACACGCCACCCTGAGCGACGCCGGGGCGTTCTTTTCCGACCCGTCCGGCGTATCCAGCCCTCATAGCCTCTACCTTGTTGGGGCGTCCTCGATCCACCAGGCCATGGCCACCCCAACGTTGGAGCTCGATGCCGGCGCCAACGCGTCGGCGCCAATGTGGGCTGTCGAGCTTCGCGCCGCTCATACTCGTGTCGTTGAGGAGTGTGGAGACGCGGTACTCGAAGATCTAGCGGGGCCGTTGGCCTCTGCCCTAAAGCTGCTCCCCTCCAAGCGCTCCCACGTTGCCCGTGCCGGCTGCTCGGCCGCCGGGGCTGAGCCGGCGTCTGCAATGCGCTCGGCGGCCGACCTCCGAGCTATCCCGCATTACTCGGACTTCCCCTTGCACTCCATGCGGAAAGTACAGGAAACCCTGAGCCACCGCATTCACACGGTCCGTTTCGCAAAGCTCGTTGCGCGTATGCCTACAAGTGGCCCTGACAGCAACCGCTTCCGAGGCCGCCTCTTACGCGCTGCGACAGCGTTCCTGGTGACTGATCCTCCAAGCGAGGGTCGCCTTGGTGAAGTCCGTGAGCGTTCCCCTGAGTACTACGCTTCCATGTTCCGTGTTGCCGCTTGCCGCCCATTTGGCCTTCCGGCGGCTCCTGTCCTCTCCCTTGGCGAGCCATGCCCTTGTGCTTCTTGCTCCTTCTCGGTACAAGGTATGCTGGCCCGTTTTGAGGATGCTGGCGTGGAGTTCACTCCTTCAACTTGGGCGGTCGCATACGCTGATCACGTGGCTCGTTGCTCTGGGGGCGTCTCCAATCACGCCGCACACGAGTGGGCCGCACATGGCCTTTCCGACATTTGCCACGACGTGAAGTCCGCGCTGGGCGTGGGTGTCCAGATCCTCACGGACCCGTCGGTGCTTGTTTCTCTCCCGAAGGGCAGCGACGGCCGGCCGGCCGATGTTGGGCTTTTCGGATATGGCGGTATCCGCGGAAACACGGTTGCTATCGCTACCACCATTGCCCCCATCCTCGGCGTGTCAAGCTCGGATCCAACGACTGCTTTGAGGGCTGCAGAGCGCCACAAAATCCAGAAGTATGACGAAGGTGTCCGAAACGCCGCCGGCATGCTTCGCTTTGTTCCTTTCGCCGACTCCGAGTTTGGCTCGCTGGCCCCGCACGCCCAGCGACGCTTTCTTGGTGGAGCTCGCGAAAGCTAGCAACACACACACTGGCCAAAAAATCGGCCAGCTCTTGTCTGCGTGGCGCCGCCGTTTCTCCTTGCTCATCAACATGGCACATGCAGACAACGTTCTTGGCGGGGTCGCGTCCGCGCGTGCGGCACGTGATGGTACTCCTGCGCCTGCGTCGCGTCGCTCGTCGGCATGTGTTGCTATGACCCGGGTCATTGGCTGCAAGCGTCCTCGCCGCGGCTGATAGCCTACCCCGGGCGGGGCGGGGGTCCCTTTGGTCCCTGGCTGCTAAGTGATTTCGTGGTTCCCTTGGCTCCTTCTTGGTTCTTGGCTCCCTGTCCTCCGGCTCGACCTTGGTTTCAGGCTTATGTCTCTCTTTTGCTGGCAACCTTTCACAGTTGAAGTTAGTTCTGTTTGTAGTGCGCTTTTGTGAAAGCCCTTATGTAATTAGATAAACTAAGGAAAATGTTGATAAGATTATGAGCGACAGCAGAACCCCGCCGCCAGAATACGATGGGGCGCGCCCCCGCTTCTGCAGACGGGGTCGCCGGCCCTACTATTCGACGCGCCTCGGCCGACTTGATCGAACCGTCGAACAGGGAGACAGCGACGATCGCCCCCGCGCCCCCTCAACCCCCTCCCCCCCCCCCCCCCCCCCCCCTAAACCTCCGTCCTCTCCCCGAAGTTTCCTTTCGCCAATAACAGGCCCAGCTAGAGGGCGGGTGGATCAATCACCGCCGCTGCGGGGGCGACCCGTTGGATCGGCCGAGGTATGTCGACCGCGCCGGGCAGCGTCGCGCGCCTGCGACATAGCCTTAGATCTACGCGGCCCGGAGAAACCAGCCTGCCCGGCGAGGAATCAAGCACGCGGAAAGGGCCACGGGCGGCGCCGGTTGCGCTGTGGCATGTGTGGTGCAGCAGCACGGCAAATGTGCTCATCCCCGCAGCGGTATGCTTCGGCAACGTGCTGGAGTGGGGGCGCGCTGCCGCCGCCGCGTGGTACTGCCTCCCCAAGGTGGCTGTACTGATGGCGAAGCTGCTTGCGGTGGCCTGGATCAGCCGCACGCACGGCTTGGTGGCACCGGAGAAGGATATCGACCTGGACCAGGGCTCAATGAAGTACGTGCTGTACCTCTGGCGTGGGCTGGTGGATGCAGCGGTGGCGCCTCTGTGGTACCACTTCCTGGAGGGACAGCAGCTGTTCTCTGTAACCGGTGTCAGCGCCACCAGCGGCGCAGTCCTGGGCGCCGTCATGTGGGCGCTGTGGCTCACGCTACCAAAGTGCGTGCATTGCCATTGAGGCTACGCAGCGTTTTACCGCAGCGCCCCCCCCTCCCCCCCCCCACACACACTCCTGCTCACGTGTTCGTGCGCTGAAAGCCCATGTGCGGGCTACCCTGCATCTTGCAGGCTGCTTGGGGACTGGCGGGTGAAGTATCCAGAGGTGCGCATTCGCCCACCGTGTCTCTTTGCATACCTGTATGCGCACCTGCTCCAGCGCAGCCAAGCATGTCGTGCGTCACCGGGGGGGGGGGGGGGGGGGGGGGGGGTTGGCAGGGCCCAATGGGAACTGGGAAGGGGGGGGGGGGGGGGGGGCATTCTCATCAATGTCATTCTGGTTGGTGAAGATTGGCCTCCAGGTGCTCATGAGCTGTGTGATCCGCGCAGGCCTGGAACCCATACAGCTTTTACGGTCCGGGTGCGAAAGCGCATCTACTAACCACCGCCCGGGTCCTTCACACCAGCACTTTGAATGCGGTCGTTGACGAGGTGAGGACCCCCCCCCCTCCATGCACCCGCCCTTCCCCCTGGCCCTCCTCCCCCCTCTCTCCCGCCCCCCCCCCCTCCCCCGCCCCCCCCAGTCATGGATAGAAGCCACAGACGGAGGCTGGCATGGCCTTGAGTGTGCGCTGTGCCCCTGGCGCCGCGGCAGCTGTATTTTCGGGGCTTCATCTGCCGCTGGTTTGTGCAGTACTTCGGGTACACCTCCGCACAGTCCTTTGTGGACGTCAGCCTGGCAGAGCTGCACCCGTACGCGGCGCTTGCCACCGTGGCGTTGTATAGCGCCGCCCGCACTCGCAGCAGCATAGAGGTGCGGGACCCCTTGCTGCTGCTGCTGCTGCTGCTGCTGGTACAAATAGGTAGATGGATGCGTGAGAATTGACTGGTGCCTCCGCCCCTGCCCCGCGCCTTGGCAGATTCCATTTTGGGCTGCCTTTTGGCTCCTCAATCACACGCTCACCGTGACGTATGGATGCCTGGGCCCTGCATGCATCGCCTCGGGCATGTTCAACTTCCTGGTTGCCATGTGGATTGTCAGCCAGCGGGAGTGGCATCTGTGGTAGCTGCACACAGCCTTGCCTGCCCCCCCCGGCCGAGCTAGCCAGCATGCTCTCCAGAACAGGAGCCGTAGCTATGAATCTCCACGCATGTGTTACTTTGTAACAAGTGCGTCAGGACCGGTGTCATGATGTATCCCGGAAACAATGGCTTCCCTGTCAGTATACCATAGTGTTAGCAGTGCCTGCCTCTATCTGCCATATGTATTGCCATATCTCAACCGGCCAATGAAGATTGCATCATACATCACAAATTAGCTTACTCAGCTCCCTTATGGGTATGCCTTCTGAAGAAGCCATGCTGTAGCACTCTGCTCAACCACCCCCGCGGATTCCTGCTGTAAACCTCAGGTTTGAATTTACTGCTTTTTGAATTAGAAAAATACATGCTTTTGGCGTCTGCACTACACGCATTTTTGAAGTCTATTTTGACACACCTACTTCTCGTCCTTTCGATTACGCCATGACTGCAATATAATTCAGCATGCGTTGTGAGCACTCATACATCTGCAGGACCATGCTTTGTGACATTATATCAAAACAAACACCATATTTGTGTAGCTTCCCCACAGCTGCAACAGCGCGAGAAAGGCAAACTGTAGCAACCTTACAAAGCCACAGTAGTTCAATGTTCGATAGTAGGTACTGCTGTCAATTGATAAACGGCAGAGCAAAGTAGAGGCTGGCTAGAGGTCACCCATCCCGCCATGTTTTAGAGTCTGCCAATATGAATACACGAACTGCGTGAACTATGCGAACACTTTGCACAGCACTATGTACACTGAATTGGGGAACTTTCATTTGGGTCATATTTCTGGGTCTTAAATCACATGTCTGGAATATGGATATTATCTCTGGTCATTTTGCGGAGCCGCTGCGGGGGAATACTGACTGTCTTTCAAAGTGCCGGGAACACATCATATGTGCTCGTGTGCCCATCACAGTGCTGCTGCGCGCTATCTACGGGGGGCATGCCCGTACGACTTGCCAATAGCGCTCATATTTGTAATTCAAACGAGTGCACTTGTGGTGCCGATGATAGGTTTGCTCACAATCGGTTGAGTCGGATAAGCTGCTGCTCCATCAAGTGTAGTTTCACTGTTGCCTTGACATGTCCAGGTCGGCCCAGTGCGAATACATTCAGATTTATTGGGAAACAGCGCAAGGAGGTATGATGTAGCGCCTACTAATAATGATAACAATATGGCTGACAATAATAAATTAATCATATTATGACCCGAGCTTTCATCGTCTAGCCACTGGTACGGACGTACGGTACGAAGCCTGTAGCGACCATCCCCTAAGATAGGCGCCCGCCCGCGCGCTACATCGTTCGCGCGTCGTCGTCGTCGTTATAATCGGCGCCGTCGTCGAAAACAGCATATTTTAAATAGAAGGGACCGCCGCGCCGCCGCGCCGATGACACCCGCCACCGGCGCCATCGGTTCTCCGTTCGCCACGGCCTCAGAGCTATCAACAGCGCGCAGTTATTTGGCAGCGGTCCACAAGCAAACGCCACCTCGACTGTTACATTGATAGCTTAGATTGCGGTACTTGTCTCTCTGCTATCTACGGATTTGTACGCCGTGGTAGCGGCGTTTCTTGGACGGTCCGCTTGCGTCGATGGCGCTGCTGCCGGTTGGGCCGCCTCCGCTTGGCGGGCGGACGGTGCAGGATGGCGACCTGGTTATCGCGTACGAGCGGCATGACAGCATGAAGGCCGTGCGCGTGGATAGCAAAAAGGGGCAGCTGCAGAACCGACACGGCAACTTCGCGCATCGCGACTGGGTGGGCAAGGTAACCCCTTCCGCACTCAGCCCGAGCATCTACCGTGGGTCTCAGCGAGCAGAGACCGTGCTGTTCCGCCTCGTCTCAGTCACTGCTGCAATCATTGCAGCACGTCGGCCGACCCTCAGGCCCCGCTGTCAGTAATGTGGCAGGGAGCTGACGTGCCGCGGGCGCTGTGGGTGCTGCGGGGTTGCAGGCTTTTGGGTCTAAAGTGTTTGGACGTGACGGCCGAGGGTTTGTCTACCTTCTGGCACCCACGCCCGAGCTATGGACGCAGGTGCTCAAGCATCGCACGCAGATCCTGTACGCAGGTAGGCTTCCCGGCCGTTTCCTTTTGCTCCCTTCTGAGCACGTAACAGCATGCACATTGTGTTGCGTGGCGCCCAGCTTAGCCCATTCCGCTAAGGATGAGGAGGACCTATACGATACGTCTTCCACGAAGCAGAATGGCCGCCGCATTTCCGTCACTCGCGGGCCCTCAGCCGTTTGGCTGGGCATGGACCCGCGCTGCCTAGCACATGGGTCCCCTGCCGACCCCATGTTGAACGCCGGCGCACTACTGACGAGGCGCTGCTTTTGACGGACTGCTGACAGGTGACATCAGTCTCATCTGCTTCAACCTGGAGCTGTGCCCTGGGGCCACCGTCCTTGAATCCGGCACTGGCAGCGGCTCCCTGACTACGTCGCTATGTCGCGCGGTGGGGCCCACGGGCCGTGTACACACGTTCGAGTTCCACGAGGAGCGTGCCCGCATTGCGGCGGAGGAGTTTAAGGGCAACGGTGGGCTGCCATGTGACCATGCCCTTGGGGCTGCCACGGGCCACAGCTTGTAACCCACATCTCCCTACACACGCACACACAGACACACAGACATACACAGACACACAGACACACACACAGACACACAGACACAGACACAGACACACACACACACACACAGACACACACACACACACACACACACACACAGACACACACACAGACACACACACAGACACACACACACACACACACACACACACACACACACACACACACACACACACACACACACACACACATTTGTGCGCGTTCGCGTGTGTACCTGGCACGTGTAACGCTGGTGGTCACCGCCTCTCGCCCAATGCTTTGACACCTATAGCTGTGCGTCTCTGTACAACTTCGCACGATCTCAGGGCTTGGCAATGTAGAAGTAACCCACCGGAACATCGAGGAAGACGGGTTTCCACACAGCTTTCATGGGCAGGTGGATGCCATCTTTCTGGACTTGCCGGGACCATGGAAGGCAAGCGCCAGCGCTCTACTCCCTAACCCCACGCCAGCTCTGCAGCACACAGGGATGCACTCTTCAACCCCTGAGCTACGCCCCTGGCTGCAGGTGGTGCCGTCCGCCGCTGCATGCCTGCTGAATGACGGCATCTTCTGCTCCTTCAGCCCGTGCATAGAGCAGGTGCAGCGCTCCTAGCTGCCCCCCTGGGAGCTGCAGCCCATGCCACATTATGCTGAGGATCAGCAGCACAGGCCTACATGAATACGCCCTAACTTTCCATTTGCTCGTTACGACTGAGCAGGTGCAGCGCACTTGTGAGGCGCTAACAGACAACAACTTTGGGGCCATTAAGACAGTGGAGATCCTGCTCCGTTACCACAGAGTGCGGCCCTTGCCGCCCCTTTCAGGTGTGTGTGGGTCTCGGTGTGTGCACTCATACCTTCAGCTGTGCGCATGCAGGTGGAGAAGCAGGTTCTCACCCGGGATCTGGATGCCTTTGACTCGTCCACACTTCGGGGTACGCACCCTCTGTGCCCCCATCCCTTGCCAGGTTCATTCTTCATGCAACGGCGGGTGTATTTGGCTCCTGAGCTTCTGGCCGTGGGGACAGCATCAAGACATGGCAAGCTCCCCATGTATAATCTGGAGCACAAGAGGTGCCGGGTCCGGAAGGGGGTGGGGGGGGGGGGGGGGGGGGTTCAAGTTTGCTCACAGTGGCGGCATTCCTTTGGTGACGCCCGTGCAGGCCGGGAGAAACAAACAGGGGGGAAAGGCAAGGGCAAACGTGGGCAGGGTGGTGCCGGCTCCAAGCGCGGCCGTGAGGAGGAGGGCGGAGCGCAGGATGGCCAGCTCTACTATGGGGTGGGCACCGCTGAAGTGGTGCCGGGCGCAGCGGAGCCTGAGACCCTGGTGATGTATGCACCATCCCAGCCTGCACTCCCAGCCATGCTGGGCACTTCTGCAATGCCCTCCCTGCAGTGTGCAGCTTGACATAACGGTGGAATATCACCAACCGCCTACATGCACACTACTGGATTCAACCGCCAGGCAATGGAGTTGCAACCTCGGCCAACCTCAGCCCTACATTTCCACTGCTGCTCACCTCACCAGGTACCACCCAGAGGAGGACGCGCGCGGCCATACTGGATTCTTGACTTTTGCCCGCTTCCGCGCGGTGCCGCCTCCGGAGCAAGAATCACCCCAGGAAGTAGCAGATCCTGTTGAAGCTCAGCTAGCAGCATGAGAATCGTGTAATTATACACCCCCCCCCCCCCCCCCCCCCCCTTCATTGGGGCATCGGCAATGTGGGTAACTTCACCAATCGTGACTGAAGTTGTCTAATATATTGTAGTGTCCGTGCAGTCCCAGACCTGACTGAGTGTGTGTTTGAGCAGCAGGAAGTACCTGTAGTTGTGGCTATCTTGATGGTGTAGAAAAGCGTATTTCGGGGTCTTGGGAATGGTGCCACTGCGATAGCATTAACACTGAAAATAAAAGGCAGGCGTCCAGGCACGGCACGGCTAGCGACGGCGAACCATGTCATGTAGCATCAATAGTGTCGTACAATTCGCCGCAATTCACCGCGTACTTCATCGTAAGTTGCTACCGAATACCGTGGCCAGCATGCACTTATCTGACATAGCGGATAAGCACGTTACTCATGAAGTTGTGTGAATTACGAAAGTGCTGGTATAAACACATCCATGGCAAAGCAGCAACATGATGGAGATTATTATCATACGAGACATGCAGAATGTTTGATTGATTTGATTCGTTAACGGAAGCACGCACTGGGTTAGGAGGCTAACCACAAGAGAGCGGAGCTTTAGGGAGCAGAAAAAGATAATCGCAAAGTTGCTCAAAAGCGAGATAGGCGGTGAGGAGTTTCTGAGATAGTTGTGGTACAACGTAACAGCACCAAATCGTACTCCAGACCGAGGTGATGCGAACGAATACTGAATTGTGCATCTCGGATATGCGGTATTTAACTGAAACTACATTCAGTAGAGGTGTAGAAATCGCGGGGTTGCCCGGGAAGTGTAGCAGAAACTCGACTGTGTGATGGCACAGATAATGCAAGGGTACCAATCTGTTAGACTGCTGTTGTTTTCGTGCCAGGTAGTATTTTACACACACGGTTTCCCGCTGGCTTTCAGGAAACCCTCGGCCAATCGCCGGTAAGATACATCAACGCGATGATAGCGAAGCGTTACAATACGCTTAGTTGCCGGGCACGAACTTGGTGGCGTAAACGAAGCCGTTGGAGCCAGAGGGGTCGGCGATGTGCTCAGCCCAGTTCTCAACGGGGCCCTTGCCGGTGACAATGGCCTGCACGAAGAAGCCGAACATGGAGAACATAGCCAGCCGTCCGTTCTTGATCTCCTTGACCTTGAGCTCAGCGAAGGTGTCGGGGTCGTCAGCCAGGCCGAGGGGGTCGAAGGCACCGCCGGGGTGCAGCTTGTCGAGGTCCTCGCCCAGAGGGCCGCCGTTGACACGGAAAGCCTCGGCGCCGCCCATGAGGACGACCTGGCAGCCCAGGATGGCGAGAATGGACTGGGCATGCACGAGGGAGGCGTTGCCCAGGTAGTCGAGGCCACCGTCGGCGAAGATCTGAGCCCCGGCCTTGAACCAGACGGCCTCTCCGAACTCAACGCCGGCGTACTTGGACAGGAGCTCGGGGGTCACGCAGCCGAGAGCACCCAGCATAGCCCAGCGAGCATGGATCAGCTCGAGCTCGCGGTAGCTGGCGAAAGTCTCGGGGTCGGCGGACAGGCCGGCGGTGTCCCAGCCGTAGTCACCGGGGAACTCGCCGGTCAGGTAGGAGGGGGTGTCATCGGAGAAGGGGCCCAGCCACTTGGCGCGGTCGGGGCCGTAGAACTCGACGGCAGCGCGGGTGACCTGCTTCTGGCCGCGGGTGGCGACGGAGGTCTTGCCGGCCACAGTGGCGGCGAAAGAGCGAGCGGCGATGGCAGCCATGATAAGAAGTGGAGGAAGGAGTTGACGGAAGAAGTAGGACGAGGAAACGGAAGGGGAGTGAGCTGATACAACCCCCTGAGAGCTGCCTCGGAATATATAGCCTGGAACGACGCCGCCCCGGCATGGCCCGGGCAGTCTGTTGGAGTTCACGACGCGGAAATTATGTCGCGCAGCTCCAAATGAAATCTCCGTGCCATCGCAATCTCCAGCTGTTCGATTGCATTTGATTGGACAGGCTGGAGATTTTACATTCAAAACATTGGTGAAGATTGCTGATGCTGGATTGCCAGCTAGGCACCAAGTCTTTGTTTTAGCGTATCAAGCCGAACCTGACATAGATCTTCAGCTGACGTGTAACTGTAGTTAATGAAATTTCACGATCAAACGCGCGCGCCTTCCCGACAGTCTCGACCTGCGCCCATCTTCCTGTCCGCCCCTTGCGCGCACGAGGGGGGGGGGGGGGGGGGGAGGGGGAGGGGGTTGCCATCACTCACGGCTTGGAAAAGAGCGACTGATCTGCCTGAACGGAAGTTCCAGTAGAAATAGCCACAGCGTTAATAGTCGGCAGGCTGTTTGCTATGGAGTGACACGGTGGCGGGCCGGGGCCTCGTCGACAAGCTCATTTTCACGCTTTGGCCACGCATTTCCAGTATTCCATACCGGCTGCCGGCATGTTCGCTCCACCGCAAGCCCAGCGTCTTCCTTATCCAACAGAAAACCGTCGTTCATAATGCGTTCTGGATCAATGCAGCGTATCTCCTTTTCTGCAGACGAGGGGGGTTTGCTACTCGCAGTGTGCTGTCGCCTGCCGACTGCCCAGGCGTTTGCGGAGACGGGGGGGGGGGGGGGGGGGGGGGGGGTGGATCAGATACAGAATGCGTGCTCGTGCTGTACTTGTTTCTCAGAGTGCATGGTGTGATGGCAGCCTCGAAACACGTTTAGTGTCGGCAGTCGGGAGCAGTGAGCCTCGTGTCGCTGACCTACGAGCAGCTCCGTCGAGTTTCTTCAGCAGACGCACTTCAGCCCCATGCCTAAATACTCTTTTGCGACTATTTATCTCCCTGCATTCGCACTCCCTTGACACACCGCTTGCGAGAGGGGTCAGCTCGTAGCATTATTGAATTCCCTTCGCCGAGAGCATTGTTGCTCACTTTTTTGACACTCATTTCCAGGGCAGCCGTGAATCAAGGGCGGATGGTGTATTGTGTAGCTCTGGGCCAGCAGGTGTACTGTAGGTAGCGACGCAGTGACACCCTTGAAACACCCTGTGGCGAGCAGATCGCTGTTTTCATCCTGGTCCTATGTAGGTGAGGGCGTGTACTGGCACATGCTCAACAAAGCAGTCGTCGATCCACGCCCAGCTGCCCAGACAGCGTCATCTTGCATATAGCAGATGCCACCGCCATGCATTGCGTTCGTTCAAACATCAAAGATGGATTCATCTTGAGAAGCAGCGAATGTGTATTTGTATCGGGCGACAGTACTACAAAGTGGAAGGGTATTACACGCAATCCATGAGCTCCCAGCATAGTGTGCAATACAATAGGGCATGATGCAGGAGGTGGATGCAGCTTGGCCATTGCGCTGGACTGCAATGCATGACGCATCCCGGTGATGCTACACGCTCAATTGTCTGGCTGTAGAATAATGAAATTAGTATCCCACCTTTTGCAGAAGCTCACCAGAGGTCACAGCAGCCTCACTGTAGTGGCTGAGCAGCTTCTTTCACGTGTGTAGCTATCTAGTTCCTACTGCAGACAATACGGGTGACAACACCGCATACTGTGTTATATCAAAATTTCCCGGCAGCTGCTGTTGGGTTTTGTCACACATCTTCATATGCCGGGGAGAGCAGGGAGCGTGACTGGATGCACTATTGCTGGACACACCTGAAACTCACCGGGCGCATGCCTCAGTATCAACGATGGCGCGGAATCACTTGCAGTATGCCATCCACAATGAGAGGCGGCTACACACGCCAATTCTCTGGCATGGTGCCACTGCTCCGGAAATAGAAAGCCCGCAGCCATCCGCAGGTACCCGAATTACACTTGGAGTCCATGCATCCAGCCCAGTGCCAGGTTCCGCCACCAGCCTCAGTACCAACACATGCGCATGCAGTCACCACGTTGTTTCAGGGCCATAAATGCGTCTAGACAATGTCATTCCTTTCACCAAGCTTGCTTGTTCTACGCTCTCGGTGCAGACATAATCACCATGCTCGGTGACCTGATGCTTGCTATTTTCTGGCATCTGCAGTAGAAGGGTGCTGCTCAATCCATAGTACTACTTCAGTATGTCCCTCATATTTTGGCCCGATGATGGAAGTGCTGCGGAGATATACCAGAGGCAACTGTGTTCTGTCTCCAACTTAACCATCTCCAGGAGCCCTCGCTTGGCTGCTTGACAGCAGGTATTTTCAATCCATGGGCAGCCGGGTTGTCTTGCCCACTTCAACACAAGAGAGTAGAGAAGCAGCCGGCGGGACAGTACATTCCTTCATGCATGCAAGGAAATGCCGTTTGACGGTGGTTGAAGCTAATTTCCTGCCGGCGCACTGAGGTGTCGCTGCACCTGCTACTGTCGCGTAGCCCCGCGACCCGCGGTGTCGCCGCAGTCAAGGAGGGGGGTGAGGGGTGCTGGACGTGGCGAAGACGGCATGACCTATGTGCCTATTAATTCTACTCTTGGTGTGCGCGTGTGCCTGCGTGGCGGGTGCTGTGGGGAGTGGTGTGTTTTTTGTGGTTGGATGTTACCAGATGGGGTGGAAAGGGAGTACCCGTACTGCATGTCAACTGTATGGCAGTCAAGACCTGCGCATCGCGCGTAGCGGTGTGACTGGCGTCAGTGCTTGGTGATATGATACATGTGGCTCTGGGAGTCTTGCGTGAGTGCGTGTACTGGCATGCGCAATGCTTTGTAGTCCCGCCGACATACAGAATGATGATGGCGTTTCTGCTGCCCCTTACCCGGGTTACACGTAATTCACCCGCCACATTTCCTGTCGGATTAATCATTTGGCAGTGGGCCTGTACAAAATGCAGCGGCTGTGCGAATGGTCCTGAGATCCATGCTGCACTTGTCGTTTGCTGCACGTGGTTTAGTAGCAACACTGGGTGATGGTATATGAACTGGGTGATCACAGATCATCACCCAGCACGTCCACAACTTGTGGTCTGACAAACTCATGGGATATCATCCCAACTTCAGGTGGATAGGGGTACATATACGGGAGGCTGTGTAGCCCCAGACTCCGCCAGGGCAAGGACAACCTTCTGGGTGAGATATGCCTCGTTTCGCCATCTCACCGCCTCCTCGCCACTGCAAATAAAAGACGCACACGCAAGACGGCCGCTCACTGACAATCCCAGCTCGACCCGTGACCACTTCCACCACTCCAACCAGCCATAAACCTTCAGGAGACGCCCGTACCTAGGTTCCGAGCACAGCTTGGCAAAGGTCTCCATCATCCTGGCCTCTTGCGGCTTGTCGGCCAGGCCATACATCGTGGCGATTTCCCCCGTCACGGCCGTCGGCCCATTGTTGGGCACTTGCACCTGGGGGTCCCTCTCCACGTATAGCTCACAGTGCACCTCATCCCTGCGGCAGCAAAGAGATAGCAGCATGAAACCAAGTGTGCATACCTAAATGCATCACTGATGCATTATGCTTGTGTCTAGTGGCTGGCTGGCTAAAGAGCGCGATGCGGTGCTTATATCCTCGATGTTGAAGTCGGGAGACACATACCGCTGTGATGCAAGCAGTAAGTCGTCCGTGACATGTATCATGTGTATGTGGCAGGCATGAGGGGGTTCTCCATGACATGCTTCCGCTTGCTTGCCACCGATGGCCGCGCCTACTCCATACAGCAGGCACTTGGCTCGCATGAATGGAGGTGGCTGACTGCCTCCCGCGCCCTCACCTGGGCAGGACAAAGTCGGACATGCGGATGGTGCCTCCCTGGCAAGCGATGGTGGCGTCCTGGATGAGCGGGTTCACAAAGCTGTAGTCCAGGCGCGCCAGCCGCCCGTCCGCCCACACCAGAGTCCCCCCACCCTTCTTCAGCACGCCCTGCGTGTTGGTCTGGCTGCCAGGCTGGGCCATCACGCCCACTGGCAGCTCAAAGCCAAACACACTCAGCGCCAACTTGGTGGTGTACCAGCCGAGGTCGCCTAGGCAGCCAAGCCCATCCATATCCTTCTTCCCCCTGACGTCAGTTTCCAGCCATTCCTTCTCTGCCTGATAATGCCAATGCCGAAGTCGCACAAGAGGTGTGTGAGCCCCAGGGAGCATGCCACGCGAAATATAGCAAGAGCAGGGTGCAAAGCCGGACTCAGGCGAGGCTTCGCAGGAGGCTGCCACCACTATAGGATGCGGCCTATAGTGATCCATGCTTACCTGGAAGCTGAAGGTGGCATTGACCTACGCATCCAGCCGAGAACAGCCTGTGTCAGCACGCTAGTGGTGCAGGGGGGGCAGGCGTTTTTCGATGCATGCGTGCTTGCTGTGCAATGAATGGTGTGTTATCGGGCCCTATAAAAGCATGTAGCATTGAACCGCTGCACCGGAGCAGGGGAAGTGCTCCATGCCATATATGCTCCGGGTGGTGTGGGTGGCGATGTCAGCCGGAGATGATACTGCACAGGCGTCGGTTGGTGTCTGGCAACCTGCCTACCGCACCGCGAGTTTCGCACCTCCAGCGCGC
Source organism: Tetraselmis striata (assembly GCA_006384855.1). NCBI lineage: Eukaryota > Viridiplantae > Chlorophyta > Chlorodendrophyceae > Chlorodendrales > Chlorodendraceae > Tetraselmis > Tetraselmis striata. The sequence goes on along the minus strand of VCJN01000503.1, from coordinate 66,872 downwards.
CACCCAGCTTTCCGATCTCTTCGTGGAGCTTATCCATGCGCGGGTGGTGCATGAACATGGTCCCATCCAGCACTGCCACGCGGGCGCCCTCCAGTGCGGCCCACATCTCCTCCAGCTCTGCCCCCGTCAGGCACAGTGGCTTCTCCAGCAGGATGTGCTTCCCTGCTTCCGCGGCCTTCACGACCCACGGCACGTGCAGACCGGACGGCAGCGGGATGTACAGCGCATCTACCTGGCAGCAGAACAGCGAACAGTAGGCTCAACACCCCCCCCCCCCCCCCCCCTCCCCCCCCTTCCATTCCAACTCCCAGCTAGGTCAGCCGCAGGCGAGCGCTCTGCTTGGAGGCTCTCCGCGGCGTATCCTTGCCCCCTGGCCGCCGCCGCCCACCTCGTCATCTGCTACCAGCGCCTCGTAGTCCACGACCCGAATTTCGCCCACCTCCGGCAGGCCGCACTCGCTGAGGAATCTCGCCGCTTTATCTGCGCTCCGGGACGCGACCGCGACGAGGCGCACGCCGTCGGCCAGGCCCATCGCGCGTACGTTTTTGTGGGCTATGTTGGCGCAGCCCAGCACCCCTACGCGCAGCTCGGACGCCATCTGACAGTTTCGCACGCCGTCGTCCGCTGGGATTTAGGCATGTACAGGTGCAGGGGGGTGATCGCAGTAGGCAGCAGGTCGCTGTCCCGTTCTCTGCAAAGAGCGGCTAGCGGCGTGTGGCTGACAATTTCGCTAGATGCTTGACGAGGATCGCGAGCCGGTCACTTGTTGTCGACGGCGGCGCGGTGGCGGTGTCTCCGTGTCAGCTCGAAGAAAAAAAATATCACGGAGGGCTGCGGCGCGCGGCGCGCGGCGCACTTCAGCTTCAGCTTTCGCGTGGTTGCTTGATCTGGTACTGCGAAGAGCAGAATGTTGCAGTCATATTTTTATATCAGAACTTTGCGCCGGTTTCATCGCGCGTTGAAAGGAAAGCGCGGCGTAGCGAGCAGACAAAGTAATGGGGTATGGCACTGCTAATGTACACTCAGGAAGCTATTCCTCCAGAAGAATTTGAGGGAACTGATTGTTCATAATTACATGAGCTAGCAGCAGAAGGCGATATCGGAAATCACCAAAATAAAAGGCAATCAGAAAGGTCCTCTACATCGACTGCAGGGTGGAAGCAGTAACATGAGAAGACGCAGAAGTGATTGCTCCCAATTGAAAGGTATACCTTAAGAACAATTTGATGGAACTCCCCTGTTCCTGGAATCCCAACCCATTACCTCATTACTGTGTGTAGGGGCACATATCACAGGGCCGGGTGCTGGTGGGGCACTCACGCATACTTGCAGGCGCGATTTCATTTTGGATGGGGCTTGGCGCAATGGCGACTGCGTCCCCATCTTGGTGCATTTGCCCCATGGGGCATGGGCGGCACCTTCCACAACTTATTACATGTGATTTAAATATGCGTACTTGTTTCAGAGCTATCATTGGCGATGGGCGGAGAGCCCAAGCTTAGCAGCCCGGCGAGCAGGCTGGCGGCACGGCGCCGCCAACAGCAGCTGGGCAGCAGCGGCGGGTGCCATGGGCTATGGTTCCTATGCCAAGTCCATGCCCCTAAAACGCCGAGGTCCGGTGCCCGCTGCTGGGGAAGCAGGTCATGGCTACTGGAACCGATATGGGGCCTGCCACGCCTGACGCCTGCCCCGCGCAGGTAGACTCGATGTCAACAGGTGCCGATCAGCTCTTTTCATTTGTTGCGCGAATAAAATGCCGCCGTCCAGTAGCGCAGCAGCCCTCCTCAAAAGGGTGGCCAAAAACATATGGAAATGCAAGCGCTACCGGCGGGCGCACCGCAGAGCGACGCGAGCCGCCCAGGACCCGCCTCCAAGGCGACACCAGCAACATTCATGGGAACTCTGTCAGTAATATTCGCAATCGCGGGTCACCAGGCCAGTCACCGACACAAGGGGCACGGCGCGACAAGTCCCCCCCCCCCCCCCCCCCCCCGGGGCAGGCAGGCTGCGGCGTGATGGGCAGTGAGCGGGGGCAGTATTGAGGGCCCCGGGGAGGTTGACCAGGCTGCTTTGATAGCGCTAATGATGAGACACCGAGCAGGTAGACAGCCCGAGCGGGATTAATACCCGCACACTTATTGTTCCATCCGGAGGATTGACAGTTGAAAAGCAAGGTCGGTAAATTCAAGTCCCTGCTGCTTTCAAGCAGCGCAAATCTCAATGCCACTGCAGCAGCAGCATTCAGCCTGGGCAGGTGACGGCAGCATCGTCCCACAGCTCGAGGCGGTCGCGCAGCTGGAGCGGTCGGTGGACAAATGGACGATGGTAGCGGAGCAACGGAGCGCTGCCGGCGGTCGCAGCTGTGTGGGCGTGATACGCTGCGTCTGTCGGGCGCGGGATGGACCCGTGCGCCTTTGCAGGTCGACGGGAGCTGCTGGAGTGGGCGGCGGCGGTTGGCTGCCCTTTGAAGGGTGACGAGGCCTCTTCAAGGCCGCGATAAAGGCGGCAGGTGGTGCTGTTGGGGATCAGGTGCTACAGCAGGGGAAGAATACGCCCCTTGGATGGACACTGTCTCCCAGAATTTGTTAGTGGGCGGTGGTGGCTGGGCAGCTGGCGCCTGGCGTTGCTGCGGTGGTCACGAGATCGGCGAGACGGCCCTTAGCATTAAGGCACGAGCACTAGGGCAGCCACGGAGGTCATCCTGAGGTGGTGCAGTGGGCCCGGGGGCAGGGCTGTCCTTGGGAGGACTTGCACTAGGGCGGCACTGGGAGGTTATCTGGATGTGTTGTAGTGGGCCCGGGCGCAAGGCTGCTCATGGGATGACAGCGCGTGCTCTTCCGCAGTCCGCAGTGAGCATTCGAAGGTGCTGCAGTAGGCGAGGGAGCATGGCTGTCCCTACTTTTGCCCGCGCTCATGCCCCTGCTCGGGGATGTACTCGTACTGTACCTGCACTGCGGCAACCCATGGCGGAAATCTGGACATGCTCTAGTGGGCAAGGGGACAAGGCTGCCCTTGGGATGAAGGCGCCTGCTCTGCAGCCAGTGGACGGCATCTGAATGTGCTGCAGTGGGCAAAGCAGCATGGGCCGTCCCTGGAATACGGAGACCTGCAGTAGCGCGGCCGTGGAAGGGCATCTTGAGGTATTGCAGTGCACGAGGGGGGAGGGCAGCCCCTGGAGTGAATGGACATGCCATCTTGCAGCCAGGGAATGGCACCTGGAGATGTTGCAGTGGGCCAATGACAATGGCTGCCCCTTCGTCCGTTCTGGATGACGACGTATGCAGGTCTCCAACACTAGACACAGTTACAGCATTGTATAAATAAATAGGAGAGATGAAGGGTATAATCGGGGCAATTGAACCCCTTCATGTGCAGGTCAACTTGTTTCATGCTGCCAGTGTCCTAGTGGTAACAACTAGGTGCCAACTCAACAAAATTCGCCCAATGGCGCAATGTGGTAACCCATGGAATGTGTCATGAAATCCCTGAAACTGTTTGCAGTGCGGTGAAATGCTCCTCATGAGTGGCAGAAAGCTACCCACTCCTGATCAGATCCTGCCATAAAACATCATTTACCATTTATAGGATGATAGTGGCGCAGACCATGCGTCTTCTAGGTCTGCATATGATTCGCAGCAACTCAGAAGCGACAGCCTGTGATGTGGCCTCGGGACGTTTCTGTCGGTTGCAGTGGGCGCTGCGCTCGCATGTGGGGCGCAGTAAATCACATCTGCCCATCATCGCGTTACAGCCCGCACTCTAAACTTGCCACGTATGGCATGACTGAAGGATTGCCGCGTTGTGGTGGACGCACTTTACTCCTTGATCACATGGACCATTGAGGCACGAGCATGGTGTCTGTGTCCTCGACAACTCACACGAGCCTTAAGCCATACTGTGTCTTATATACACCCTTACGTGCCGAACGTACATAAACAATGCCGAAGGAATGGCCGTGGTTTCAGTCAGCGTGCCATATTTGTACCAGCGCAGGCAGATTGTCTTGCATGATAACATGTGGCAACGTGTCACTCATGAACTAGAGGAAAAACCCGCAGGATAGCCGCGCCTGCTTGAAAGTGCGCATCAGCCCAGGCCAGAAGCGCTCCCTCCTGCATGTGAAGGGATATTAACTAGTCAGCTTGTAATCAGTCCTGCGTAGCGCCAGGCTGCCACAGCGTGATGTCACACACCTTTTCGCGGAGCAGTTGACCAGCCCCCATGCCGCTTGTCAGTGAGTGCCTTTGCGAATTGCAACATTGGGAACCTGTGCAGCTGTGCGACTGCTATACCCAGTGGCACATAAACATCAATGGAAATAGTTCTGATTGCAGTTTCACACACCCATTCTTCGTCATCATGCCGTTTCGGTTGACCTCCCCCAGCTTGCCGGCCTTGCAACAGCTATCCAATGCCGTAGCCGCTCGGCCAAGTCAGGCTCCGCTACGTAGAACAGTATATGGCGGGCCCACTGCCGGGAACACTCGCGGGAGGGCTGCGTCAAAGTACTCATGCTCTGTCGCCTCGCCAGCACAGCCCAGCTGCACTTCTGGAGGCCACTGGTGCGCGTGGTGCCGCATGTTCTGCAGTCCTTGTAGCAGCTGCGGCAGTGTCTCCCCAGATGGTGAGCCGTGCGACGGCCACAGCATCACCGATTTACCTATCTGTATATACATCAGTGTGCTTCACGACCACGTGGACAAACTTCACAAGGAGTCATGTATCACTTCACATCATGCACAGCACGCCGAGGTATCCATTGAAATGCTGAAGAGCTAAAGCTAGATCGAGTTGGAACTCGGCGTGAGCACTCATACCACTGAGATCGTGTGAGATATAGATAAGGCCCAGCCTAAGGCCGCTCGCGTGTTATCTGCATCAGCTCCCCGCCGCTGCCCCTGACTGGGCCCACGGTGCAGCCCCCGAGGGCAAAGCGCCCCCTTACCATCGCGCCGCTCTTCATCTTTGCCAGAAGAATGGAAAGCCCCCGAGATCGCGGCGGGTACGGTCGCCCAGACACCTTCTGCACCAGCTTAGAAAGTGCTTCCCGCATTACGTCCATCGACGCGCAATCCGTGAAGGCAGAGAGCCGCAGGACAGCCGTCCCTGCCTCAAACCGCAAACCGGCCCGGTCCAGCAGAGCATCCTCCTGCGCGTGAAGAGAGGCTGACAGCTCGCGGCATGCAGCAGAGACGCGCTGCGCGTCGTCAACCACACTTGGGTGCCTTGCCATGAGGTCTCGGATGGCAGCCCTCTGGTAGGCGGTGTTGGTATTGGTAGGATCCTCTACCCATGGCAAGCTGCAACGCCTAGATCAGCATTCCATGACGGGCACGAGCCGAGGCCAAAGTTAGTGAAGGAGAGAGGGAGGGGGTGCCTGGGCGGGTGGGTACATGACGGGAGAAATTGGGGTAGATCCCGTAGAAGGACCCACCTGCAGACATCATAGAGAGACGATTTGGGGATGTCTAGTAGTGGTCTAACCAATTGCGTTTCCCAGGCATGGCTGCCACAGACTGATTTGCCTGCGACCCAAGGGCCACCGTGACGCATGTCGATCAGTCTCGGCAACGTCAGGTGGGCACAGAGTCGTAGCAGCCGCTGGTACCTATGGCGCAATCAAGTCATGTCGAGGCACAATTGATTGATTACGGCTCACCTGCGCTCCTGGTGGTGCATTCCGGCATACATGCAAGTCCGTGGATCCCGCTGGCGCGCGAAAGCCGCATCAGGAAGGTCTCCGCCTGGTCATCTGTGAGTGCGGGTCGCAGCGCGGCCAGCCAACTGGAGTCGGTATCTAGACTCAACATTCCGGGCTGGAGGATGTCAGAGCGTGATGCAAGCGTGAAGCATAGAATAGGAAAGGCTGCATGCGAGCCCACCTGCATGATGTGCCAGCAGCAGGTGCTGTACACCATGCTGGCGTGCAGCCTCCAGCATCAGCTCATACCGGGCTTCCCGCGCCGCCCCCATCTTCTTCCCATCCGGAGGCACCCCCTCAGGCCAATCACAACGCAGCACCCGTGCACGCAGCCCATATTCGCCGCCCAGCCAGCCACCCTCGCCGCTTCAGCCGAGCTCTCTGGTCGCAGGCGGTGGTCCACCACAAACGCCCAGGGAGGACGACCTAAATACAAGCAGCAATGACGTCAGTGACCCATTGGCTTGAGAAGCATTTAGCAAGGGGAGATGGAATGATTCCTCGCATTCTGTAGTAGGTGGACATGGAGCAAATCAACAACAATATAGCACGCCTTGAAACTGCGGCTTTGAGACCAGGCGTCGGCGACAGCAGACTGTGCACTACCATAGCCCTCAACCACAATACCCAAGCATTACGCAATATGTGGATGTGCGGATACGCCAGCTTGTGAGATAAGTCTGGGGCGATGCGCCCAACCGCCGGTGTATCCAGGCATGTCCAGAGTGGAGCGGTAGTCGATATATAAAACCACCGCCTCATCCCCCCCCCCCCCCCCCTCCCCCCCCCACACACACGCACACGCACGCGCGCGCGCGCGCACACACACACACACACACAACACACACACACACACACACACACACACACACACACACACACACACACACACACACACAGCAATACGAGCCGCTACACCCACCGTTGTCACGTCCTTCGATGCTAAGCAGCCACGCTAGCAGCTGTGCGAGGGCCATACTGTCTGGGCCGCCGGAGAGCGCCACGGCCATGGATGGCCACTGGCTGCCGGTGGCGCCGCCGATCAGGCGGCTCATTCGGGCCCGGAATTGCCGTGCCACGCCGCACCCAGCAAGGCTTACGCTCGGCGATAGATGAGTGTGGCACATCGGGGCCAGATGTCAGTAGACAGATTCGGGGCTGGCACGCACTCCTAACCCCGCGTAGCGTTGTCGTGCGGCTCGTAGAACTGCTATCGAGTAGCGACTGTCGCTCTTACCCGTCCTTCATGGATTGTTTTCACAGCAGGCCAAGAGGATGGGTGCTGCAACGACGAGCAGAATACAAGCATCGTCGAGGTGACGCGAAGCAATGGTGATCGTCGAATCATCGAACAATCGCCTCCGCCTCCTCGTGCAGCAGCGTGTGCCAGGGGCGGCGCCACCCGCGCGCTTACATTGTGGCACTCTCAAACCCTCAAACACCAGTCCACATACGTCTGAACAGAGAAAGCCGCGCTCGTGTATGCCTGCAGCAGCGCAGTAGTGCCAGTAGCAGCGCACGCAGTAGTGCCGGGGCGGCGCCCCCCGCGCGCTGCTTATATTGTAGTACTCTCAAACCCTACTCAAACACCAGTCCACATAAGTCTGAACATAGAAAGCCGCGCTCGTGTATGCATGCACGTCGAGTGTACTCCCGCCTCAACGCCGAATTATTAGCAATGGTGCTTTATATTGTATGAGCCATAGCGGAATTAATTAGCGAGTATTTGATTTTTTACATCAGTGCCAGCATGTTTACTACCAGTAGCTGGGGTTTCCGTTTCCTTTTCCGCTGCGCGCGTTCGCCTGCGCACGTGTTATTACAAATGTGGCACACATGCGATGCTCGCAGCGCTATACATCGTAGTAACAAGTAGTCCGCGTATATATGCTTCAACACACGAAATCTGCCTGGGAAGAAACAGCCGTACACACGAGCACGTACAGTCAACTCTAGCACCACGCATTGCGAGTCGACCCCAATCGAGGTAGAATTGTTATACTAAAACTAGCGGGCTATCTGCTATCCCCATCTTCCATCTTCGCGCCCACCTACCACGTGACGGGCCGCGACGATACTCACGGGTTCGCCCCGTGCAAGACGCTTTGGCTTTTCCGCACTTCAGGACCGCGTGTGAAGACCCGCCGTCCTCCGACCGCCCGTACCGTCTTATTCTTGCGACTAGCCAACTTCTGCCGGTCAGCTGACAGTTGACGACTTAGAATCGCACCTTCGAAAGGCGAGTGCTACAACACCGCGCGCCTCTTCTCAACAAGCCCCCATTCCAACCGCGCCCGCTGCGTGGGTTGGTGGTACGGGTGCCCCATCTGCGTGGCCTCACACTGGCACGCTCCATCTTGGCGCCGAGTGCTCGGCGCCGCCTCGGCCCAACCGGCCGATTCAAACATCTACCTCGGCGGGACTGGCAACGATTCCATGTCCGACCGGTGGCCGATCCGACTACCGTGACAAACGAGCTGCTCCCTCCGGTCGGTCAAACCGTGATGCGTGACGAGCACGCGGCCTAGGGCGACCGGTGTCACTCCCGAGCGAGGGCGAACCCTTACATGCCACGCGCGTAGCCCTTCGACTCGTGCACCCCTGAGTCGGATTACATGCGCCACTGGGTGCGACGCAATTGGCAAGCCTAGGCGGGCATCGGCGCTTGCCGCCGGGTCGTCGACATGATCCACAACGGCGCGTGCGCACCCCGTTCAAGAGCGGCCCGCCGCCCCTTTCAAGCAAGGGGTCTCGATGGAGGACGCGACTCCCGGCCAACTACGCGTTTTATGGACGACGAGCTGGCTCGCTTTCTGGCTAGCGGAGCGTGGGAGGAAGGCCACTGCTCGCGGTGGTTTCTCGGTTGTTCCTCGTACCTAAGCCGGGCGTCAATAAATGACGGCTCATCATCGATCTACGATCCCTGAGCAACCGGTACTGCGAGGAGCGAAACCTGAGTTCAAAACCGAAACGGCTGCGTCACCTGGCTCGGCCAGGCAACTGCATGCTCTCCATGGACCTACAAGACAACTTCTATGCCGTCGGCATCGCTCCCGAAGACTCAGACTCTTTCACCGTCAACTATCGAGGCAAGCTCTACCGGCTGGCGGGGCTCCCCATGGGGTGGAGCATGAACCCCTACTACTGATGCTCTCTCACTGCGGCGTTCAACCGCCATCTGCGACGCCCCGACTTCGTTGTGACCTCCCAAGGAGTGGGTTGCGCCAAGCTAAGCATGTAGCGACGTCAAGCGCTTCCCGGCCACTTCCGTGGCTGCCGCATGCCCCCTACATGGACGACTTCTTGTTCCTTACGTCTAACCGAGCGCAAGCATACATTGTGCGCGACCCTCCCTCCCTCTCTGCCCGGACGGCTGGGTCTCAGCCGATACCCCGACAAGGGCCAATGGGAGCCGGTACAACGGCTGGAGCACCTCGGTATGGAGATCGACTCACGGAGCGGTACGATTCGAGCCCCCCCCCCTCGGAAACTCGATTCACTCGCTGCTACAGCCTTCGGCCTCATCCGCCAGGCTAAGCGAGACATGCGATGGCTGCCTGTGCGAGAGCTCGCGTCCCTGGCATCATGAAGTGTTCAGTTCCTATTTCTCGCCATCAAGCCGGCGCAGTTCTACATGGCGTGCGCGAGCTGCACGACGTGCTCCGCACAAAGGACTCGTGGAGCGGACGCGTCAATATGACGCACCAGCTCCGACGCGACCTCGAGTGGTGGGTGGCGGTCCCCAACAACGGCAACGGCCGCTCCATCTATACAAGCCCGTGCTGGAGACGGTCTACATGCATGTCGACAGCTCCGGCTACGGGTGGGGCGCCGTCCTCGACGAGATAACCGAGGCGTGTGGGTTATGGTACGACTGCGACCGCGAGTTGCACATCACCTACAAAGAGCTCATCGCTGTCCGGTACGTCGTGCATACATTAATTCCTCTTGGAGCTGCGAGGTCGACAATTACTGCTCCACGAAGACAACATGGGGGTGGTCCACGTCCTCGCCAACCTCACCTCCCGCTCCCCTCTGCTCATGACGGAGCTTCGAAAACTGTGGTTCATCCTTGACTCCAACGACATCTCCACCCGGCCGCGCTACATCAAGACCACGGCGAATATCTGGCGGCTGACCGCCTCAGCCGCGAATTTGACTACGACGACCGGGCGTTCAGCATACGCCACTTCACAACATCTGGGGGCGTCACACCATATCGACCGCTTCACTTCCATGGAGAACGCGAAGCTCCCGCATTACAATTCCCGCTAGCGTAGGTGACCCTTGCAACGAGGCCACCGACAGCGCCTCTCCGATGGCGCATGGCATCGTGAGCACAGCTAGTGCAACCCCCATGGGGGCTCATTGACAACCTCGGCATCAAACTCCACACCTCTGGCGCGGCGGCTACCGTCATCGTGCGCCATCGGCCCGACCGAAGCTTGCACCAGCGCCTCTCGGAAATGGCATACGAGGTGGTTGTCTTCCCGCCCTCCCCGGACCTCTCCGCGCCGGGCCGCCTCGGCGTGCGTACCGGCGTCAGTCCTTTCAAGTGGCCAGCCAGTGGTCGCCTTTCAGCTCCCCCTTTGGGCCCGGTGCCCGGCCCCGGATTTTGACCGCCCATCGTCTGCCCCTCAAGCCGGCCGGCGCCTTCCTACGTTCTGGCCCAAGAGTAAGCTTGGCAAACACACAGCCCCCTCCCCTTTGAAATGTTCACTACCAATAGTTGAGGTTTCCTTTTCCGCATGGCGACCGCTGCGCGCGTTCGCCTGCGTACGCGTTACAAATGTGGCACGCATGCGATGCTCGCAGCTATACATCGTACTAAAATGCACGGTAGTCCGCGCGTATGCTTCAACACCCAAAATCTGCCTGGGAAGAAACTGCTGTACAAACGAGCACTATCAACTCCAGCACCACGCTGCGAGTCGACCCCAATCGAGGTAAAAAATTCTTAATAACACTAGCGGGCTATATGCTGTCCCCATCTTCCATCTTCGCGCCCCGCCTACCATGTGGCGCCCCCCCCCCCCCCCCCCCCCCCCCCCCCGTCCCTCACTTCGTGCTTTCTGTTCTTGCGGGCTGCCAACATGCTCCTGCCTTAGAAAACACTGTAACCCAAGCCATAGCGACCTGTCGGCAATCCACACAGCCCCCTCCCCTTTGAAATGCAGCCCCCCATGCCGACGACGAGGAGGGCTTGCTCCTTGCTGGCGGGCGTTAGCTCATGTTATCACGCGCAGTTGATGTAAAGTTGCTATAATGCTGACGAGATATATATTCTTCTGCAATTTACGGCATTTTCAGGAACCTGCCCATAAAATCGCGACCTGAAAACGGCCGCAGGCGACGCGCATAGGCGGGGTGGGGCCAACATGTTGGCCGTGCTCCAACTCCCGCGGCAGCAGTACCGCAGTACGCCGCCCACTCGTGTGCGCGCACCCGTATAGTAACTTTAGTCGGTGGGTGCACATATGTTGCTTATATGCTGGGCTGCAAGCCACGTGAGTGTGAGTAGCCCAATGCATGTACTACATTGTCATAAATTGCAATGCATGGAGTTTTTATCGGCCGCGTGCCAGCAACGGAGACGTTGTATGGTGTGCAAAATTGTACCGATTTTCCAAGCTAGCAGGCGCATGATGATATTCTATGAGCGTTGTCGCCTATGCGCGTTGCTAGACGAAAGTTCGTAGCAGGTACATAAAAAAGCTTGTTGATTTTATGGGTGCATGCTTTGATGCTTACGCATCACTACCCGCACTGTTGTGGGCTGAGCAGCACGGCTCTTTCCTTGGCCAATATCTCCGAAACCATCACGCTCAGCTTAAAATAGCAAATGTTGTGGAACATATTGCCCATTCGTGATCTATGAGGAAAATCCGCAAACCCGAGAATCCGAGGTGGGGACGCGGTCTCCAGGGTGTGCAACCCCGCCCAAAAGGTATTCGCATCACTTTCAAGCGTGCATAGTGAAGTGGTGCATCACATTTGCCCAATTATGTGCTTGACACAAGCGATGATGAGATGGCAAATTGGGATTCCAGAAGAGGGTGGAGGTGACTAACTGTGAACAAGTCTAGCTTTTCATCCTTCTTTGGGAAAATCAAATTTTGACACTCAATGATGCAACGCGCCTGCTCTCCGCCGACTTTCAAACACGATGACAAAAAACATGTGAAAGGCGCGAAGTTCTGATCAATTATAATCGATAAATTCCTGGTATTGCAACATTCCGGCTGTGTTGCTCCAAGCATAGTCTCATCTCTAGGAAAGTACTGGGCAGTTTCTCTCTCTTGGCCAATTCATGATGCAATCCATTCTCGTTAGTGCCGTCGAGATAGCGGCAACTAACAGCACAACTTTGCACACGTCATATGCAGGTCGCTACGTCACAACGCCTCCCGCACCATCTGTTGCAACGAGGTGTAATTCTGGATGGTGGTTCATAATATTCCATTTCATGTCTCGCCGGCAGCTAGCTATGAGGGAACTAACGGCGCGGTTATCTTACCGATATTCGTGTCAAGCAATTATTGGCGTGCCATGCCCATAACCACCACAGAGCTAGTTATTTGCCACGCACATTTTGCGCTTTTGCGTCCAATAGTCACGCCGCGTAGCAGGTGCCCCAGCATGATATAATACACATGACGCCACGCCCATGCTGCGGTTTCTTATCAGCGCAGTATGTGCATGCCTTATCAATAGCTTATATAATGAGATTACGCGTCATGACGATGACGGTCGCAGCATCGGCTTAGCAATATTATGCGCGCGAGTTATTCATATTTGACTGCAAACTACAGCTCACCCATCAATCTGAATTTCACGCAGAAATAAACATGCAAAGACCTTTTTTGGTAAACTGTATGGACGTCTTTGCCCGCGCACGATATTCTCTCGCTAACACTCGTGCGCTGCTCAGCGAGGGTGCACTGTGATATTATTAGTAACTAATAGTCGTTACATGTCATGAGACGACATTATTATGCTACTGGGGCCGCAAAAACCGCCGTGGTGCGGTGCGTGCTATGGTGTCCCGGTCGAGACACGGTCGTGCTATCGTGTCCCGCTGTGTGACGCCACCCAAGACTGCGAGTGGGTGCTCCCGTGGGTCTGTGGCACGTGCACCCTGAATCCCCGGGGGAGGGGAAGGCGTGTGAGGCCTGTGGCTCTCCGCAGCCAGCACCCACGTGAATAGTGCACCGACAGGAGGGTGAACACATAAGACAATTGATAATGGTCCAGATAACAAAGACTTAGCTCCCCCCCTGGCAGTGCGCAGGAACCAGCATGCTCTGGGCGCACTGGCAGATGGAGTTGCAGGGAGATGGAGTAGAATGCCCCATGCAGCACCAGTAGGAGTACCATCCTGTGCCACCGCTAGTACCATGTCGCCGACAGATCTCTGCAGCTGTTGACCATATTGATAGCCAGTGGTATTGGCGCAGACACAGCGGCGGTCATGACTCTGTCTCCGCTATCTATATATTACATCGTGGCGTTAATTTGCTGGGATAGGTGTCCATTGTACGATGTGGGTGACGGCCGGAGCACGACTCTGCGGCCCTATGCTCTCCCACATCAGATTGGATTGTAGCGGCTGTCATGAACCCCCCCCCCCCATCCCCCCCCCCCCCCCCCCCCCGGAGCTGCCTGCCTCCGTGGGCTTGACATATGAGCGCACGAGTGTCTGGAACAGCGAATACAAGGCTTCTCCCAAATGTGTTAGGTCGCCGCAAGGGCTTGCTTGCGCTCAACTTGTTGGCGAGCCTGTCTCCGGACGCCCTGTGGGAGATGAGGGTGATGAGGGAGACGGGGGGCTGTCAGCTGGGCTCTCGGCAAATAACAAGCAGAGTTGGCCGGCGCTAGGACCGTCCTCAAACAGTGGACGCATGGGGAGCCTAATGCTATTGGCTCTGTGGAGACAACAGCCGCGTGCGGACAAGGATGAGGCATCCCCGTTGGGAGAGCTGTTGGATAGGTGTACTCACCTCGATGGTGCGAGCCCTCACAGGGCTCTGCCCGTACAGCGCACGGCGGTGCTTGGACGCAGGCAGCAGCGTCGGGCGCGCCCCGCCACGTGAGGGGTTCTTCGAGAGCTTCTCCACCTCCGCCACCTGCAGCTGCGCCACATTGAGCGTGAAGTGTCCCAGGATCTGGCGGAAGAGCCCCCAGCACGTGGCATTCTCCACTTGTGCGCGCGTGCGGACGGTCTTCTCGAACTGCAGCGTCGTCGCATTTAGTGTCTGCAGCGGCACACCGCACAATAAGGGTCAGCCTGATCATGGCACCGTGCCGTTGCTTGGGGCTGTGGAGAGCCCCCCCCCCCCCCCCCCCCCCTCTCCCCCTAGCAACATGGCCCAGGTTGTCCCACTGCTGCATGACCCACGGGCCGCCACGCTGTCAACTCCGCCATGAGGCGCCCCTGGTGGAGTGCCCCGGGTGAAGTTGAGTGAGCCTCTTCTCCACGTGCATCTCCTACTGCTGATCAACCTCCCATTCCTTGACAGGTTCGCACAGCCCGGTGCAGCAGCACACCTGCATTCGCGCCTGATTTGCCTCCTCCTTGAGCAGCACGGCCACCTGCACGCGCCAAGGGCGGCGGTCAGCAGGCTGACTCGGCAAGGAGCGCGGACTTTGGATGCTGATGAAGCCACATGGAGGAAGGTTTCCGACCAACTACAGCACATGGGATCAACATCACCACGGTTGTCCGCAAGGATAGGCCGGTGTCCGACAAGCGATTCGGTCAACACCCAAAACACCCTCTGAAGGATCTCCTATATGTGGCGGCAGTCAGGACCAAGTCCCGTGGCTTCACGATTGAAGTATTGTGCGATGCGGTTGGAGCCATGAAGAGGCGGGTGACGACGGCCCACCTGCGCCTCAAGTTCGGGGCGGACACCGTTCCAGCTGTCCTCCATGAGGAAGTAGCTGTCGTATTTCGTGGGTGTCTGCACCTTCTTGGGTGTCCGGAGGCTGCCCCGCATCCCCATGTACCCATGTGCCTGCGAGTGCGGGACGTCAGCGGTGATTGCTTGCCCAGCTGGGGGGTTCCCACCGCCACCAGCGCAGCAGCCGAGGTCAAGGGTGAATGCAGCGGCGATGCTACCTGCAGCACATCAACGAAAGTGTCCTCCAGAAGTGGGTTGCCGTTGTCCACCCAGGCCATGATCTCGCGGTACATTGCCTTGATCTCCTTCAGTTCTTTGCAGAATGTAAAGTCCTCCACCGCCTGCCGGAATGCATTGAAGTCCATGCGCGCATTCTCGCTCTCCAGTAGCCCCTGGCGAAAAGCATGCCAGCTGCGAGCGTCAAGCCGCCCCCCCCCCACCCCCCCCCCAGCAGCCCGGGCCAATCCATGCCAGCTCTGGCCTCTCAGACACGAGGCCCACCACGCTGCCAGCACCCCACCTGGAAGCCCACAATAACGCGCGTCTCAATGCCCAGCATCTCCGCTTCGTATGCCTCCATGACCCACTCCAGCGCCAGGTCCATATCAAGTGACCCGCCCATGTCGTCCTTCACGTGTTTCATCACGCGCCGTGGTAGCTCTGTGCTTGCCTTGGTGCCAGGCTACAGGGGCAGGCGAGGCGGGCGGCGGTCAGGCAATGTTTGCACCAACCGCAAAAGTGGGCCCTGCTGCAGACAGGACAGTCACAGAGCCACCCTTGCAGGGCTTGGGGAGGCACCCTTACCCCAAAGAAGTCCGGCATGACCCCCACAATGCAGCGGGCGGAGGTCTCTGCCCTGCCCTCATTGTGCTCCCAGCGCAAGCCCTCGCCCGAGCTGTCGTGCAGTGAGGAGAGCAGGTTGGTGTAGAACCTGATCGCGTCTTCCGGCAGCGGGTCAAACAGCCCGAGGAGGCGGCCAAACATGTTGACCCGCTTCAATTTGTACCTATGGCAGCAAGGCCA
Organism: Tetraselmis striata; assembly: GCA_006384855.1. Classification (NCBI taxonomy): domain Eukaryota; kingdom Viridiplantae; phylum Chlorophyta; class Chlorodendrophyceae; order Chlorodendrales; family Chlorodendraceae; genus Tetraselmis; species Tetraselmis striata. The sequence goes on along the minus strand of VCJN01000503.1, from coordinate 51,245 downwards.
CCGTCAGCGGCTAGGCTCCCCCGGCTGACAAGCGAACCCCCGCGGCTGGGTGCTCGCAGGCAATTCGCAGGGCGCCGCTGCCCACAGCCGGGTTCATACCTGTGCATGAGTATGGCATGGACAAAGCGGAAGAGATGCGCCTCCACCAGCGCCTGCACTACAAAGATGCGGCTGAAGTAGTCATATGTCCACTCCTCCACTGTTTGCATGACGTGGCCCTCCTCGTCTTGATGCTCCAGCACTGCACGTCACAGGCGACGGCGCAGATTCTCAGGGCACTGGACCGTAGGGACAACCAAGGCTTCCATCCCCACAGGCTTCATCCTGAACCTACCCCACTGTTGCGGATGTTACGCGAATGCTACGTGGTTGGGTGCCATTGTTGCCAGCGGACCACACACAGCGGCACAAAGCTGCGCGACATCGCACGCCGGGTGCCACGGGGTGCTGCGGGCCGCGCACCCTCCAGATCGCGCTGCGACTTGGTGAGCATGATGTCCCCAATGATCACCAGCAGCGTCTGCGGCCGGAACTCCAGCTGGCCGAGCGTCACGGGCGGGCCGGCCGCCGCAAAGAGCACCTCCGCCAGCGACTGCTTCAGCGCCAATTCCGTCTGCACCTGATCGCGCACCTTGCGAAGCGCCGGCACCACCCTCTTGCCCGCCCTGTTGCGGCCGCCTCTATGTCAGCACTCACACAGGCCCAGCACCAGGATCCACATGCAGATGCAGAATGTCACAGGAGCATCAGAAGGGAATCGACCTGGCATACGGCACCGGCTCCACCTCCATGCTCTTCAGGCTGGCCTTGTACTCGCGCTCAGCGGTCTCGCGCGCACACTGGGCCGCCGCCACCTCCGCCGCCTTCTGCACCTTGGCCAGCTTCTTCTGCATCTCCCCCTCGCGCGAGTGCATCTCCTGCATCAGCTCGTCGCGCGCCGCCTCAATCTGGCGCGCCGCCCTCTCGCTGTGCGTCATCAGCTCCCGCCGCGTCGTCTCCAGCGCCGCCTTGGTCTTCTTGTACTGCTCCTGGGACTGTGCGCCATTGCCAAACATGTATGCTGTCAGACCCTGCGTTGCACGCGCAGCCACGGGCGTACCTCCGCATTCCCACTGTGCCCCTTAATGCGCTCGGCCCCGCCCTGCTCAAACCAGCTGGGCACCAGTCTCTAACACAACAACCGACTCAGCTAACTTAGGGAGAGGGTGCCGCACATCCTCAAGCTCGCCCGTTGTGTTGACCAGCTGCTCCTCCAGAATGCGGATGCGCTCCTCCTTGGCGTCCAGCTCGTCGCCCAGCTGCACGCGCAGCTCGTGCATCTCCTCCGCCTTTCCGCGCATCGCTTTCTAGAGGGCCGCAGCGACAGAGCACACTGCTCAGTCAGACAGCGGACCCGGCAGCCGGGAGGGGGGGGGGGGGGGGGGGGAATGAGTGGGCACCCAACAGCTGCAGCGGCTATAGCGCCGGCTTGTGGGTTGAAAGTCAGGAAAGCAAGGTGTGCAATGCATGGCAACTCAGAATGCTGACGATCACTGAAACATCAGTTTGCACATGCCACCCTGTTTGACTCGACATTCAGGTAGCATTTCGAGACAGCAAGGCGGGCGGGCAAAGGGGGGGGGGGGGGGGTTGGTCAATGCATGCGTTGGTTTGTTGTGTTGTGTGCGTGGAGGGGGGGGGGGGGGGGGGGGGGGGGGCGCGGAGCTTACCCCGAATTCATCTATCTGCTCCTCCTTGGAGGAGCCCTTCAGGAGAAGATGCATGGACTGCAGCTCCGCGCGCTGCTGCTCTGTCAGCTCTGTCAGCTCGCGCGTCTGCTTAGCCAGCTTTGCCTTGGCGTCGCCGACCCTGCCCATCTCGGACTGCCAGACCCGCCACAATGCCGTTAGTGACTGCTGACACAGGTCTGTGCCCATGGCTCTCGTTCACGAGGTAAAAGTCAGTGTCCATGCCTTTCGGTACACGCAGCAGCCGAGAGTTCACGGCATTCAAGCCTATCCTCAAAATGGTCGGTAAATACAAGCCTCCTTCCGCTCAACGTTCTCGTCCACAACGAGGCAACCAGGAGTTCAAGACATCCAAGCAGCCGGCCGGTGTAGCAGGCAGCTCACAGGGCGGCGGCGCACCTGTAAGTAGTTACGCACAGAGTTGGCGTTCCGCAGCTGGTCATTGGCCTTCTTCATCTTGTCCTCCAGCCGCTTGATGCGCCACCGCAGCTGCATCATCGACACGTTGCGCTCCGTGACCGTGCCGCTGGTGCGCTCCAGTGCGGCCTCCGTGTCTTGGTGCGCCGACTTCTCCGTCTCTAGCTGAGCCGACGTGGTTGCCAGCTGCTTCTCCAGCACCTCCTTCTCTTCCATGAAATTGGCCTCTTGAACCTGAGCGGCAGAAGACACAGCCGCAGCGGCCCTCAGGTGGCTGCCTGTGCAACAGCATGGCAGCTTTGGACTGGCGGGATGCTGGGCAACGTACCGCCATGCGAGCCTGCAAGTCCAGCTTCTCCTTGTTCTGGTGATGAATGTCTCCCACGAGGCCCTGGGACAGCAGTCGCGGCTACCTCTGTCAGCAGGTAGCAAGTCGGCCCTGGGGACAGACGAGGCAAAAGCCAGAACAATGGAAACTGCCCCCCCCCCCCCCCCCCCCCCGCGCCCCCCGCCCCCGCGTGGGCAGGCCTAGCCTTCCCATGTGGGGACCCATGGATGCCGCACACCTTGATTTCTTTGTCCCGAGCCTCGCACTTAGAGATGGCCACCTTCTTGGCAGCCTCCTCCTCCGCCAGTAGCCCCTGCAGCGCCGCCACCCGCGTCTCCAGCTCCGCGCAGGCTGCCTCCTGCCTGTCCAGCTGTGCCTGCATATCTTCCTTGGTCTTCTTCATCTCCTTGATCTTGTGCTCCTCACCCTACCGGGGTGCACCACCAAAAAGCTACTAAGCACTGCTGCGGGCGCCCCTCAGGGCTGCAGAAGAGGGGTCGACCAGCCCTGAGTATCGCAAATGGCCAGAGTACACAAATGCCTTCCTGGGGGGAAGCAGCCTCACCAAGGCGATCTCCGTTTTCAGCTGCGCTACTGAGCGCTTGAGCTCCTCCACCATTGTCCTAAAATGCCCAGCAGCATATCACAGCAGTCAGCAGCAGCCTGCGGTGTTTCCTGTTCCATGAGATATAATTGCGCGTCTGCCGTGCATTAGGGCACGTCAATGCCATGCCTTGCCATGCCTTGCAGTGTGTGTGTGTGTGTGTGTGTGTGTGCGTGTGTGTATGTGTGTGTGTGTGTGTGTGTGTGTGTGTGTGTGTGTGTGTGTGTGTGTGTGTGTGTGTGTGTGTGTGTGTGTGTGTGTGTGTGTGTGTGTGTGTGTGTTGATGGAAGAGGGAAGGAGACACGGGCCCGGCTCGCCTCTCTTTACTCAGCTCCTGCGTAAGTGTGGCGCCCTGATGATTGATGCGCTCGTAGAGATAGTGGAAGTCCTCCTTCATCGGCGTGATCTTGCGCACCTTGTTCAGCGCCTCCTCGCTCAGGTTGGCGACCTGCGCGCAGGAGCAACCAGCACTGACCGTGCTCAGCCTCCGGCCGACCGACAACCTGCGCTGCACACGGGTAAAGGACTGCGAGTCAAGCATTCAGCCGGCGTGGCGTACCAGCCCCTTGAACTTGGTGATCATGGTCTCCATAAAATTCATCACCACCTCCCCCTCCTGTCACCACAATCGCCATTATCAGTGCCAGCAGTATGGTGGCATACACGCACACGAGACGGTCGCTTGGGTGAGCAACCGCCCCCCCCCCCCCCCCCCCCCCCGGCGTCCCACATGATACCAATGCTGTAGAGTGGCACCGTACCTCCCTGAGCCGGAACAGCTGCTTCTTGGACTCCTCCAACGCCAGCTGATCCTCAGCAGAGGCCTGCAGTGTGCATTACGAGAGGCAGCGTTGGCCACATCGAGACACATGGGCTGCAGGCCAACGCGTGCAGTGTGCATGTTGGCAGGAGACAGGGACACGGAGGAGGAGTGAAGAAGTGAAGCGAGGGCAAGGCAGGCAGTCGCGCACCGCCTTGGCGTGCTCCAACATCTTCTTGGTATTGTTGTACTCCGTCTGGAAGTTGTGCGCTTCGCTGCGCGCCTTGATCAGCCCCTTCTCCATCTCGAGTTTCTCCTCCGTTGCGGCGTGCAGGCGGTCCTCCAGCTCAAACTTCTCGCCGCGCCAGTTCTTTTGCTCATCAATCATGCGGTGCATGTCCGACTCCACGCGGCCTGCCAAACGCTTTGCCTCCTCCGACTCGTGTTTTAACTGCCGCGACTCTGCCTTGAGGTTCTCTCCTGCCTGGCGCGCCGCTTTCAGCGCACTTTCCAGCTTGGCCATCTCGCGCTGGAGTGCGCCCACATCGGTGCGGCGCGCCACCTCCTCGTCCAGCAGTTGTTTCTACAAGTTGAAGGATGTGAGCACAGTCAATTCCGATGTGAGCCTTAGGGCTTGGGAAGCTACTAGCCTTCGAGTCCGGGCGGGAGGGGAGCCAATCCCAAAGCACATTGCGCAGGAAAGAAACCGTCAAGTAGCAGCTGGCACGGAGTGGCCACGTACCTTGACCTCCTCCAGCTCAAGTGTCATCTCAGACAGCTTATCTCGCAAGGTCTCCAGGTCCGTCTCATTGTTTCGAACAACGCGATTTAGCTTGAGGATGTCCGCGCGCTTCTGGTCAATGAGCGCATCGCGCTCCGTGATGATGCCTTGCAGGCGCTCCGCTTCCTCCGACCCAGCAGTCACTTGTCCCCGCAGGACCTCGACCACCAGCTGCGTGCGCCACTGCACAGGCGCCATGGCCGCAATGCCGGCGTTAAGCGCATGGCTGACCATCTCCTTCTCGAGGCACTCTTGCGTCTTCTCCGCCAGCCGGTTCTCCACCTCGTGCATGCGCTCGCGCTCGCGCTCCCGGTCCTGATCATGCTGCATGTAGGCCCGCTTCACGTCCTCGTGCTCCGCGGTCAGCTGAGTGAGGCTCTTCTTGTAGTCTCGCTTCTTCATCGTCTTGGTTGCCAACCTCTCCTCAAGCGCGTCCGTCTCTGCCGTCAAGTTGTCAATCACGCCCTGCAGCAGCCCAATGAGTCAGAGCCCATCGGCTCCACCGCTCACCCGGTTGGATTGTCACCGGTGCCGCAGCAGCAATACATGGCACAGTGCAGGGGGCCATAAATAGAATCGATCCCCACCTGCATCTGCATGCGCTCCTTGTCGATAGCTGCCTTCTCCTGCTCAATGGCCTCCATCGCGCGCTGCATGTCGATGCGCTGCTGCTCATGCGCATGCCGGAAGCTCATATGGTCGCTGATGATCGACTCTTGCGCTGCGATGGCCTGCTGCTTGATGCGAATGTCCTCCATGATGTGCTTGCGGTTCATCATCTCCTCCTTCAGCTCTGCGCGCAGCGTCTCGGCATCCTTCCATGAGGCCGCCAGTCGCCTGGATACCCAAATGCCACCGCTCAGGATGGCCCATTCCTGACCGGCCCCATCCATACCCCCCGTGCAATGTTGCACGGCAGATCCAGCCCCTTATGGGTACCTTGCATTGGCTGATCAAAGTGTCATTCCTTCCAGGACGCCATCCATATCTATATATGAATGTATGGATATATATACTATAAACATATAAATATATATGTGTGTGTGTGTGTGTGTTGTGTGTGTGTGTGTGTGTGTGTGCTGTGCTGTGCTGTGCTGTGCTGTGCTGTGCTGTGCAAAGCTGTGCAGTCAAGGAGGAGTGAAGGGGGAGGGCGCACTTGTTGAGGTCAGCAATGCGCGCACGATCTGCTTCACGCTGGCTGCGTGTCTGCGCCTCCAGCGCCTCTGCCTCACGTGCCAGCCGCGTCGCAGTGTGAGAGTCAACCGAAAGCCGCTGCACCAGGTCCTTGGAAGCGGCCAGCTCCCCCTCCAGCACCGCCGTCCATTCCCGCAGTTTCTCCAGCTCATCCGTCGCCATGCGGTAGTCCTCCTGCAAATGCCACAAAAACCCGGAGTCAATCGCCAGGTTGGGCAACATGTGGCTTGTACGAGGAGCTGGTCGCGCCGGCCACCCACCTGAGCTTGGGTGCGGTTTTCCACCTCAGACAGGTAGCGCGTCAGAAGCTGCGAGTGATCCTTGCTCTCTCTCTCCAGCTCCACACGCATCCCCTCCACCTGCTTCTCCAGGCTCTGCCGCATTGCGCGCTCTTGCGCATGTGCCCCTGTGCGCACCCACGAGTCAGTCCGATAGAGCCGAGAGATGACGGGGGCCACCCAGCCCGCTGAATTGCCCGCAGCTGCCCGGCGCTGCTATCAACCCCAGGGCGGTGTGCCCCGACCTGTGAGCCATGTGTTGGACTTTTCCAGATGTGCCTGGTCCTGGCGTGTCGCGGCTAAAGCCGCCTCTGCCATCAGCAGCTGCGAATTGCTCTGTTCCTTGGTAGCCACAAGCGCCAGGAACTCGCTCTTGAAGCCCACCTGCAGAGAGAGAGAGAGAGAGAGAGAGAGCGAGAGAGTTTCCGTTGGCTTCAGGTTCACACTCTACGTGCAACGACAACCTAAAAGTAAACCCAACACCTGGCAATGCAGCAGGTGGGGGGAGGGGGGCACCTGGATGGCGGCATCTGCCACATGTATGTAGCTGCGCCAGACGTTCTCTACCAGCTTGGAGGGATTCTTGCAGTGCTTGAACATGGAGCGCAGGCTGTCGTGGAAGCCTACAGTATACACGTATAGGCTGCGGTACAGCCGGTCGATTTGCTCCCCAACTAGTCCCATTGCGGTCAGATCCGATCGCGATAGGCCTGCAGGAGAGAAGGCAGACAACACACGTTTCACATCCGTAGTGCGAGCCCGCGTGCACATGCTAGCATGTCATCAGATTGGAAGGGCTGGCCCAGGTAGGTAGGGGCAGAGCGGGATACAGCAGAGCCACACCATAGCTGCTGAGGCCACTCTTGCTTGCAGGGCGCCCCCGTCTGCAGCATTGGTGTGCGCTCCAACGCAAAGCCGGCAGTGTTGTCCAGCACCTCATTGAGCCATGACTCAAGCAGCAGCTTGTTTGCTTCGTGCTGGTTGCTGCGCATGAGCGACTGCGCAGTGCAGCAGTAAAGAGTGGCAGAGGAGACAGGGTGAGGCGAAGCGCAGACACTGTCTCCTGCGTATGTTTGCCAGTGGAGGCAGTGCACGTGGCTTTGGATTGCAGTGAGGTGGCGGAGGACGGAGCCGGAAAAGGGGAGCGCGAGGAGGTGGGTGGGGTGGCCTTGGGGGAGGGGGGGGGGGGGGGGGGGGAGGAGGAGAGGAATTGCTCTGCTCACCAGCTCCTTCTCTCGTCTGTCCAGATCTTGCTCTGACAAGAAGGACTTGCGCTCACTCCACTTTCCAATGTTGTCATTACCCACCCTGAGACCCGCTGTCCCACGCGGTGATATCTGCCAGCAAAAAACCCAGCGTGAGGCGCCACCCTGGCAAGCGTGCTAGTCCAGGAAAAAAACGCCCGCTGCATCCAGCTGCTGCCACGAGTGCCAAGGCGCGTGGGGGTGACGACTCACCGAGGTTAGCCCAGTTGCGACTGGCTGAGCGCTAAACCCCATTGACATCTCCGCATGCCCTGCAGGCCAAATAAGAGCGCATCATGTGGATATGTCCAATGATGCCAGAAACGTTGCAAGCCGTAATAGCATCCGTGCTGGTCTCCGCAGCTTACCTGGTGAGCTCTCCCCAAGCCCCTTCCACATGGCAGAGTCCATGCTCATTGCCATAGGATTGTTGATTGCTGGCAGCAGTCCGGCGCCAGGCTGCTGGAAGGACATGCCACTTCCCGGTGCAAGCGCGTTGCCCTGCGAAATTGACGAGGGAAAACCCATTTTATTCTCAGCTGGGCCCTCTGGTACTGATAGGGGAAATGTCTCCCCTATGCGTTGCAGAGCAGAACAAAACGCCAAGCTGGCAGTTCTCATGGAATGCGGAGGTGGTCTGTATTTGCCTCAGCTTGCCCTGGCAGTCCGCCCGTGGGGTCCATACCTCTCTCTTCTGCCGCGCCTTCCGCGCCAACTCCGGCACCGGCCCATTGTTGGTGTGCACCGTCTGCGCCATTTCTACACAGATGCAGCGCTTGACCGCAAATAAGCCTGCGTGCGTTCTGCGTGCGCAGTGCAAGCTTAGCCTTTTGGGCGACAAATGAGGTCCCACAAACAACATTGAAGCAATGCCAAATGTGCCATGTTTGGTGGCTCGTGTGCTTTTGCATCATATTGGTACCCTGTGTGAAGCTGAGCGCAGGTCCACCCCGCCACATGCCAGTTCGGTATATGAAAGTGCCCACGAGGTTTGCCAGGACCGAGTTTGATATCGATACGCCTTATTTGTTGAATTCATGGCCATTAATTCAGAGCCACTCTGGAAGGCATTTCACCTTCAGGGTTGATGCTTTGCTGTAGGGCTTTGCGTCAACCGGGACGGTGTCACAGGCAGTCCACGGACATTCCGAGGACGAATTACAACACGTAGGAGCAACGCCCTCCGCGCCTCCCCACCTGCGCACGCCCAGGTGTGAACAACGGCGTGCCAAGGGCGCGCGCTCCACCACTGCAAAGGAGGGCTACTGTTAACGCAAGGAGAAAGCACCTGAGGGGACTAATATCCGTCGCGGTGCTGGTGCGGCCGAAACGCGCCAGTTAGATGCCGATGGGCGCGTCTCCGTAGTAGTCATTTCGCGCATGCCGGCCGGCCCGAAGCAGCGATATGACCGTGGCGGAGCAGCGCATGCCGCCGCCGCGAGAGATGGTCAGTCGCTACAGGTACACGAGTACTTATTGGTATTACAGGCGTCAAAAGCAATGAACAGGTTTTCTACAGCTAAATAACTTGATCAAATCGGTGCCCTTAGGGTCGACCCTAAGAATCTAAGGATAGAAGACGCTTGCGTAACGCGTAACGCTAAATACTCGGACCAGAACGTGCCACGTCGATCGAGGCGTCACCGGAGCGTCACTTCCCGGCGTGACGAGTATTCCGGAATACTCGTCACAAACCGTAACGGATACTTTTTTGGGCAAAATTCGAAAAGAAAAAAGTCCCAAAAAAAACGTTACGCGTAACGCCTGTATGGCCCCGCGGCGCGGCTTTGCATCGCACATTGCGCAAGATCCACAGCCACCGCCGCCATGATCGGGCAGTATGACCCCACCCGTAGTACCCTCGCCGCGCGCCCCGGTTTTGCCGGGTCGTATGCTGCGTCTAGGCGGCGGTGAACTGAGAGGACAGGGGACGAGGATCAGCGTCCAGGGAACCGGAGGCACGGGCACCCTTCTCGGCCGACCGCCGTTGGTGCCGCTAAGCGCGTGCGGAACTACCATCCCCAGTGCCACGAGAGGACATAGTGACTACCCTGTATCAGCGGATAACGGGTAGCGGCGGCGGGGTGAGTCAGGTAGCAGTGGGCAGTGGCCGATCGGGGGTGGATTCTGCTCGCAATGCCGCTGTTGACCGGGGCGCGATAGCACGGAACCCCAGGACGCGTGCACGGAACCCCAGGATGCGTGACGCGTGACGGCGAGTCGCACGAGCGTCTTCTATCCTCTCAGGTGTATTCGGTGATCGATTTAGCTGAGAGCGTAAACTTCGCAGCCAATCATATCGCAGTATTTGCTGCGTCACGCGTTACGCTAATGTCTTCTATCCTTCGACCCTTAGCGGATTCAGCGAGCCGTTCCGTTATGCTCCATTTCCCTTTAGCCATAATGTTCTGCTATACTAGCAGGTACATTTCCCCGCTAAGGTAGTACGACTACGCATCCGCGCGGAGTCGCTGTATATATTAGTATTGCGGGTAGTATATAAATGTTAGTAGTATAAGGTCGAAGACTGTTATGGAATTCTCTAGAAAGTAAAGTAAAGTAAAGTTCGCCCCGGGACATCGGCCGAAGCCGCCCCAGCACTTGACCTCGTGCGCCAACTGCAGTCGTAGGTCTGGCATAGCCCATAGACCATTGCCTCATTCGAACCCCGAAGGGCTAATGCATCAACCGAGTAAACCCGGGACACGCCCATTCTCTAGAGTTCTCTGACTCAAGCCTTACGTGGCTAACACTGCACGGGTATCCCATGACACCCGGCTAACATAGCACAGGTATGACTATGGCCTCGGCGGGTATAAATACCGCCTCGGACAAGTCTACGAGGAGGAATTCAGAGACAGACTATTACCAGGAACCCCTGTAACCAGAAGAGATTGGCCATACTCTCTAAATCCTTCCGCTGCATCCTAAAGGGCCTAAAGAACAGGCTTAAGCTAGAGCCTAATTACACGTTCCGTATACCGTACTGTTATTCCGTAAATATCACATCAAAACAAAGCCCCTATAAATATCACATCATAATCCTCTCCAATTTCACGCGAAGACCTGCCATTACTTTTGGGCTGCGGCCTGAGCGTTTTAGCGGCGCTCTCCGTACGCGCGCACGCCTGTGCGCAGGTTCGATTCTCGCAGTGGGCAGAGTTCCTCGTAGTGAGGTGGCCCCGCAGCGCGCGAACTACCACGGTGCGCGGACATAGCGCAGACTTAGCGGGCGCGGGTTCTACTAAGTACCGCTATAGCTGAGCGCTTACCGGTATCATTTCTTGGGGGGGGGGGGGGGGGGGGGGGTAGTAATTAATAGTAAAAAACCATCAATCACAGTAATAAGGTATTTTACCGGTAAGTAATGATTCCATGGAGCACCGGGGCGGGCGCGCCCGCGCGCCCCCGCCGACCCGGGCAGCAGTGGGGCCGGCGGGCGGAACTGGCGCGCATCTGCTGTGTTTCAGGTGACGGCGTGTTTCAGCCAACTGCGTTAGCGCCGACGCAGTGTCTGAGACAGCCGGACAACGCTCGGTGAACTCGCAAGCGGTCGCGAAACGACTAGAGCCGCACGATGAGCCCAATCATGCGTCGTAGTGAACCGCTTATCGGCGGACTCGCGCCCATCCGGTGGGCGGGCGCGGCGGGCGCCCGTTCACATGAGCTTACAAGGTAGGCTGCGCACCGCCCGTGCGTCTGCTCCTTGCCTGGCCGCCGAGGGCCTTTAACAAGCTTCGGTCCGCCTACTATTCCCATCAATTCAAGCATCTCTCAAGCTGCACGAGAATCTTGTCAAGTTGATGTATTGTTATGTCAACTTGCGCCTGCTTGAAAATTATGATAAGGATGTGCTAGATATGGTAGAGGATGCACTGGTAGATGCCATGGAGGCTGCAGATAGGGATGCTGAGCAGGGCAGGCAGCTAGCAGCCCCCACCACAGCGCCCCTAGTTCATGTTGGGGGTGTTATAACTCTAGAGTGATGTGGGGGAGCAATATAACAATTCATAATTGTTGCCAATGATGTGTCCTGCAAGTTTGATGGTGCATTCTACACAGACACACTGCAACAGTATATTGTATTGCGCAGCATGTGTGCTTAACACAGGGGTAATTTAACATATGGGGTGTAGTAATTAATGGTAAAACTCTATTAATTAAAGTAAAGTAATATTTTTGTAAATTACTCGGCTCAGCTAAAAGTACCGCACACAGTTTCCAGCCACACTACATACGACCTCATGTACTGCGCGCTTATATATATTGCGATTTTTGCGCATTTTATTGCTGACATTCAATTTCCGTTTTCAAGCGCGCACTATCTAGCGGCCGGGCGAGTATCGCTGATTTTGAAGCGCATATGCCAAGCGCGGCCATGGGGCTCGCGACGCAAGATGGCCGCAAAATCACCCCGCATGTTTTTAGACGAGGGCATAGAAATATCCGAGATAACCCTACTAGATGTACACCGCGTACACTACGCAATGTGACGCATTTACACATATGGCAAGATGTAGCATTCCCCCAATGCCAGATATAAATGCGTATATGTCCATCACACGCCATCGCATTCATTGTGCGACTACTACGGCGGCTAGGTCAAGGGAAGATGATGAGGATATATGTCCACATGGCAGCAATCGGTTTGGCGACATGTGGCGTGCAGCCTGCGCGCGGATTAATGAACCTACCCGTTCATTACGTTTGACACATGTAGTACCACTACTGGTGTTAATTCCAAAAAGGCCAATACATACAAGCGGGTAAAAAATCCACCGCTAAAAGCAGCAGCACTGAGAGATCAACTCAACACAACAACTCAACACAACAAGCAAAATCAACGCTAGATAAAAGCGGCCCGCACCCTGGTAACAGGTGCCAGTATTTTCCACTGCCTTGCATGTGGCGAAGGTGAATATGAGACTATCGAACATATGTTGATTAAGTGCCCGCGGTGGGGGTATCACCATCATAATTTTAAGTTGTTAGTTCCGGAGTTTAGGGATTTCATTAGTAGTCAGGTTATCGCGTCAACACATGAGGACTTAACTGCCTTAAGTTTGGGCGGGGTCCCCCCCCCTCCCTCAACGGCGCCCTATATTTTACTGTGAATGGGAAAATTTTCCAGCTATGGCTGCGGGGCTTGCTTCCCTCACATTGCCTTTTTTGCTGCACACGTATCGCACTCCCGAAATGCTTTGCTCCGCGGGTTGGGGCTTGCCCCAACTCGCATTACTCAATATGGGCCGACGCCCAGACGGTAGGGCGGACCTTTTGTGGTCAGTGCCGGGTACTTTGATGGCAGTAGTTTAGACGGTGATCCAACAGTGTTGAAAATTCAGTCACTAGCCTCTAATTAGTACTGCAGAATGCTTCGGCAATTTGCTTATTGATTATAACGGAGCGTCGCTTACCCAGGGCTTTCCGTAACTGGATCACTGTCTAAACGGCCGTCGTAGAGACGCTGAAAGGGTTTCACTGGAGCCTGTTCCGGGGCGGGCGGGAAAAATAACCAGGTACCAGAACTGTTACGACTGGTACGGTCGTACTGATTGCAGTATGTAGCGACTACATTTAACAGAATCGAAGGGCGTATACACTACGCTTCAAAATTAATGGTAAGCGAACTGCCCTCCAGGGGTAGTTGGTGAGCATTTTTCGAGTATCAACGCATAACATACGACCCCTACGAGCGGGGTGACCGGTGTTTAGAATTAGTTCGGGGTGCGAAAACTGCTGCTAAAATCGTATAGTTCAAACGGAAATATTACCGATCTATAGCGAATTGGTACTGACGGGGTTTTTAATATGTTGGATACGTGCGTGCTTGCCACACCGTGTAGAGCTGTAGCGCGCTACCAAATATAGACCTATAGAGCTATGAAACGGTTGCCAAAAGGTGCGCATGCTCATTACAAGACAATTCGCCGCCTACACGAGTACGTGCCTCGTGACAGGTGTAGCACTTGTGTAACGCTGATGTATGTGGGTGACTGTAAGGATATGTACCACACAAATCCCCATGTGGGTACCCAGTGCCTGGTGCGTTTTGCGCGGTATCCTTACAGTTGGTGCTTCTACGCACTTGGATCCGGGTTCGATCCTGCGGATGGAGAAACATATACTATATATGATATGATATCCCGCAATGTTGGACGACCCGGCCAATGCGGATCGCCACCGAATCCAAGCCGAAACGTTGCTGGAGGAGGTCCTCCATCCTATGGGGGGGGGGGGGGGGGGGGGGGTGGAGTGTAAGGATATGTACCACACAAATCCGCATGTGGGTACCCAGTGCATGGTGCGTTTTGCGCGGTATCCTTACAGTGGGCATTATGAGCGGTTGGAAGGCGCGATGCGCACCGATCACTCGCGGTACCATGCGAGCACATCTATGGGCAGTCTATTGCTATAGAGCCATGCCAAAGACTCCTCATGTGCTGAGCGTAGGGAAATGTTTCTGAATATTTGTGCTAATGTAAACTCGAGATGTGCGAAATTCGTGCCTCGTTTTTACATCTACATACACCTCAATGTACACGGCCAGATCAATTCAATCTAAAATATGGGGGTTGTGGCCAGCACTCCTACCCAACATACCCCTTACTATATGAGGAATGGCGCCACGCGCTTCGATTGGGCGTGAGCACAGACCCTACCCAAAGTAGGGTTTGCCATTTATCTTGAAGCGTAGTGTACCTGTAACGACCTGCACTTCATACCTGGAAACGGCGTGTGTGCTTCAATGTAGGCTTTTTCCTTCCCCAGTACTTTCCGTGCATTCTCTTGACGCTCGCCCTGTAATAACCAGGGTTGGGCATAAGGCATAAGTTATTCCGGGAAACTTATGTTATGACATAACATAAGTGGTTATGCTTATGAGGAAGTCCCATCGAAAATCGGCATATGTCCCAGGCATAAGTGCCCGGCATAAGTGCCGATAAAACCCGCAGTTGGCTCCCCCGCAGACTGCGGACTGCTCGTAGATACGGTACCTATGTACGAGGTGTTACTGTACGAGGCGATAGTACGAAATTATAAGTAATATACTCGTGATGCCGGCACACAGACGACCGTCGCAGAGGCAATCTTCCCGCCGGATCGCAATCCAGCACCTTGCCCGCAGGCGCACAGGCGCCCGCCATGACCACACCAACACCCCCAACGGGCAAGGACGAGGCAACGTTGACGGGCTCCGCCATGTCTACATGCGCTTGGAGGTCCGTACTGTCGCGCCATACTGCGGTTCGCAGCGAGATTTGCTCCGGTACGGGCGATGGCGGCTCCTCACCCGCCGCTAGTGAGCAGACACCCGCCGCCGCACCACCCGTTGCGGCTGCTGCCACCGCCACCGCCCCAACAGCGACGATTATTCGAACTTCCCGGCTTCCGATAAGGCTGAACGCGGCGCTTCGGACACACGAACTGCTGAGGGCATTCGCCGCGCGCGCGCACGGATTGAGCTAGTGAAGAAGAGTCTTCAGGCGTCATGGGGATCGCACGCGACCCGCTGGAAGTCGCCTTACTGGGGCTTATTCGTCGACAACCCTTCCCGGGAGGCTGACGACTGCGAGATTGTGGATGGCTCGTCCGCTGGAGAGGCAATATGCTGTATTTTGTGTTTCGGCTCGAAAACCAACCAGCTGCACCCGAAGTTTCCGAGAGAGGGGCCCTTCTGTGCGACTGTGGAGGAGGTGAACGCCAAGACGTGGGCTGAGCCGATGGCTGAGCTGGCCCTATCGTAACGGTTCCAAGCTGTTCCCCAAGTACGAGCTGACATACAAAGGTCGCGGTGGCGGTGTATTTCGGCCACTTCCTCCTTCTTATGCCATAAATTATGGCATAATTATGTTATGAGCATAATTATTCAAAAATTATGTCATAACATAAGGCATAATTCCGCTTATGCCGGATCATAACATAATTATGTACTTATGTCATAAGTACTTATGTTATGACATAAGCGACCCAGGGGTCACTTATGCCCAACCCTGGTAATAACCACAAAGATAACGTGTGTGCTTGTGCTTAATAAGGGTGTTTTGTTGGATGTGGGGCCGGGCCGGGCCGGGGGGGGGGGGGGGGGGGGGGGGCGGGGGTAAACAGAGGCGGCGCGAGGCGTGCAATATTCCACATGCAGGGCGCCCTCGCCGGGCTACCGAAAACACCATGGACGGGCGGCCAGCAAGGCCAACCGGGGAGAATTTTGAGGGCATCAACGCCAGCAGGTTGGCAGGCCGTGCTTTGAGCTTCTCGAGGTGTCATCTTGGCTATCAAGGCGTGGGCACTGCAACTTGCATCTATTGATTGGGTGTGCGGTGGGCCGTAGTCGTGTCCACAGGTCGCAGACGACACACCGCGCGGGGCGCTGAGGCCGCTCGCTCGCGAGGGGCGGATGGCATACGTTGCACGGACGCTGCTCAGGATCCCACACTCCTGCTTGGCGACATGGCGGTTGCGGTCGAGATGCATGACGCGCTAGAGGGGCAAGCGGCGCACTGGCGCAGCCCCGGTATAGCTGGCAAATTGCACAACCGCGTAGGCGGTCAGATCGTCGCCACTTCGCTATTCAACCTTGCCTTCTGTCTAGCCGTTGGTGAGACCCCCTCCCCCGCTCCGCTCGGCAGCCCCATTCCATGGCAGTTTACAGCAAATGAGGCTCGCTTGCTCGCGTGGGAGTGCAGTGCTCGTATCGGGACGCATGAGGGTAATGTGGCTGGTTGCTCGCGTACTCGCGTCCGTTGTGGCTCTTGAGTCAAGAACATGCTTTCCCCAACATGAACCCACTTCACCAAATCACCATAGCAAGAACGCATGGCTCTCTTCCCGAGGATTTGTTCCCGAGCTTTGAAATCTGAGTCATGGGATACTAGTCGCGAGTATATTCCGGAGCTTAGTTTCAGTGCGGCATGGCACAGCTGATGTATCATTTCTTACCCGTCACCTGTATCAAGAAAATTCTTAGCCTGGTGCCTAGATGCTCAACCCATGTATGTAGCAACACTGCCTGTGGGCCGTATTCACCCAGCATGAGTAGTTCAGGTCACCAGAGAGGTTGATTGGCGCCAACTGTGCTTCTGTAGTGTCCCAGCTTCTGCTTAGGGTGTGTCCGTAGTTGCCAGTGAAATCCAAGTATTCAAGTAATGGGGGATGCCCCTCCTGGCCAGCTCTACAATAGCCTGACAATCAAGACGGTGATGTGCGCTTGCAGCTGCCTGGCCTATGCGCGTGAATGGCACGGCGTGGAATGTCATGTACGTCGCCATGGGGACTGCCGCTTGGTCTGCTATTTTTTACTTCTTATGGCAGAAGCGCGAATCGACGGACAGGCGCTTCCAGGTAGGTGACCTCATGAAACGTACCCACACACTCACCCTACCAGCTGCATAGGGAACATAGGCTTGTATGGCAGAGCGGATGGGGACACGGGTGTGTTTGTGTTTGTGTTTGTGTTTGTGTGTGTGTGGGGGGGGGGGGTGGGGGGGGGGGGGTAGTATGTGCAATTCCTAAGATTTGCGCTTGCACGCAGCTGCCTGCCTGGAAATCTGCACCTTAACTCTCATGACCGTGTGCTGCATTGCGTACACATCAGGCGTTTGTGCTGCAGCAGGGCTATGTCTACTCGCGCATGATTGAGATCTACATTTGGACCTGGATCGGCATCCTGTACTGCCTCTATCTGGCGGGACTAACGCTGGCCACGCTGCCGCTGCACATTGACAGCGGCACTCTGCCTGGCTCTCGATGTTACATGTGGGTGCTCAACTTCTTCCTCTCCTTTCCGCACCTACTTGCCTTCGACCCGGTGTCCAGCACACAGGCGTTCAAGGAGGCAGCTGTGCGCAAGGGCTATCCTGGCGCTGTATACTTCCACCACAGCTTCATGCCACGCACTGGGCTGCTGGTTGCCATCGTCGTCATCTTCCCAGTCTTGTGGATGTTTGGATGTGGGCCGGTGGGGCTGTTTTCCCAGGCTGATTATGACTTTTACGCACTGTACGCCATCACAGCCCTCAACGTGCTACTCATGTTTCGACTGCTCCCCCGGTACGCCAACATGTGCAAGAGTGTGGATGCCCTCACGCACCCTGAGGCACGCCGCTTGGAGGGACAGCTGCCAAGGAGGAGTGCCAGCGGCTTTGCGGCGGCGGGTAGAGACCAGGGGGAACTAGGGAGGGCACTCCCTAGACCGCCGCCCCACACGAGCAGCCGCGTCAATGGTGTGGTCCTAGCGGCCCTCAGCACACCTTTGGCGTGGGAGAAGGATGCGATGGAGGCCAGCATCCAGAGCATTGGGGCAGGATCCTTTCGGCGGGGGCAGAGGAATGGGCGGCGGTTGTGGAGCGGGAGCGGACCAGGACGCGGGGGCGGGGGCGGGGGGCGGGGAGAGCTGGGCTCTAGTCGGGAGCATCTGATGCTGCCTGGGGAGGTACCCCCACCCCGCGCCCCCTGTCCCCCCAATTCTGTGGCAATCATCACCCAAGCAAACCGTTATTGCATTACTAATGGGTTGGCCGCCTGCTTGCCATCCCAGGTGCACAGCGAGAAGAATCAGCATACAGCGACCTGGGCATTTGGCAAGATATTGGGTCCGCTGGTTACAGTGATGTGGGGTCTTTGGGACTTGCCACGCGGCGCCGTCATGTTGGTGCTCAATGTCACTGCGTCGGTCAAGCACATCTGGTGCACCTGGCGTTGGCTTGCCGCCACTCGCCCTGAGAAGTTTCACCTCGCTGTGGGCTACCTCATCGGCGGCCTTCTACTGTGGCCAGTCCTGGAGCTGAAGTGCACGGAAAACGTCGCATCAATGCTCTGCAACGGGCTGGCGTTTTTCGTGACGCTGTGTGTGGACCTCGCTATGTTGTCAGGACACTTTAGTGTAGCAGACCAGGTGAACGCCTTCATACAAGTGCGCTGCATCATTGCCATTATTGCTATGCAACCAGGAATCCTCGCGTGTTACATGGACACATGGCTAACGTGGGCCTGGACTGGCCAGGAAATGATATTTCGCGCGGCAGAGGAGGGCGAGAGCGTGGGGAGCGGACTCGTGTTTAGCACTGCGTCTCTGCTTCATGCGCTGGCCGGTGGGGGTCCGCTGGCGGCGGGCTACGTGGCAACCGAGGAGCGGCTGGTGGAGAGTGCAGCCATCAGCTGCCGCTGGGATACTGGCGCGTCGTGGATGCTGACAGTGGAGCAGACGGGCGGGCGGGCGGCGCTGCAGTGCGCTATCATGTTCTCTCGGCAACAGCTGCACCGCGCCGCGCTGTTGGCGTGGCGCAACCGCTGCAAATACATGTGGATTGACACTCTGAGCGTCCCGCAGCCAAGTCCGACGGACGACCCGCGTCTGGCGGCGCGCAAGACTGCGCTGCTGCGCCGCCTGGTGCCCACCATGACCAGCGTGTATGCGACTGTGCAGCATGTGATCATCGTGGAGACCCAGTGCGGCCTGGAGAGTGGCTCCAACTGCTACAGCGGACGAACGTGGACGCTGCAGGTGCGCTGCAGGCCAATCCCCACCCCTGAGCCTGCTTGACACCCCTGCGGCTGCCAGCCTGCCCACCACCGCCCCTGTAACCGCTTCCCCCTCGCGCACCATTTTTGCCCGCATGTGACCCGCCACACCTCCCGCAGGAGTGTGTGATCAACCGGCACACTGCGGTGGTGCACTTGGACGGAAGGCAGTCCATCCTTGGCGCGCCCGCTGAGCGCGTAGCCTACACAGGGCTGGACCCCACCTTCAACACCGCCGACCTGGACAACCTGGGCTCCTACCGCTGGGTGCTGTCCGGGGAGGAGCATGGCGCGGCGCTCTCGACAACGCCCGCGCAGCGTGCCGCGTTTCAGGGCTTTGTCAACACACGCAGTGCGGCCCGCAGCGCCGACAAGGCAGTTGCGCTCGGCCAGATCTTCTTCCGGATGCTCTTTGAGCACGCGGGCGTGGCCACACGCTTCATGCACGAGGTTGCAGTGCTCCTTGCGCAGCAAGCTGGGCCGCCACTTCTCCTGATTGACAACAGAGGCTGGGACCCAGCCAGCATGAGCGGCTCAGCTGACGCCGGGCGGGTGCTCCTTGGCCGCCCTGGCCGGCTCGAGCACGGCGACCGGGCGGTCTGGACTCTTCGCCGAGTACGGCCTGAGGGTGCACCCCATTCTGGCACCGGTGAGCAGCAGCCTGGTGTGGACATCACCTGGTCCGGTCTAAGGGCTGATGGCGAAGGTCCGTCTGAAACAGTCTGCCCACCAGGCGCCCCCCAGTCGGGTGTGGCAATGCCGCCCGGTCGGGTGGACGACGAGACTGCGGTTGCCGGCAGCGCCTGCAGCTTCGGTGCAAAAACCAGGATTGTCCGCCCCAATGAGCAGGTGAGCGTGCTGGGCGCCCTGAACACAGGGTGGAGCTTGCTCGATTGCGCTCTGCTCCTGCTCGGCGTGTCGATCCGCTAGGACTGGAAGCACCTTTAGCCGTGCCAGCACAACTTGATGTGCCCCGCTAACAATCCCGTCCCTTCATCGCAGCCTGTCATGTTGAAGCCGGAACGATCCCATCGCGCAGCGGCCTCAGCACCCACCTCACCTGTCGGGAAAGATGCCTTCACTCTCCACGGCTCAGGTGCTGCACATCATGATGCGCACCAGCGCCCGGAGGACAGGGAGTGGGCGCAGCCAATCGCCCTAGATACCATGGACAACGAGGGCGAGTGGTGGCTGTGCAAGCTCTCCATGAGACGCGCTGTTGTCGCTGTGGCCATTAAGCCCGGAGCCATTGACTTTGGCGGGCCGCAACCCACCGGATACCTGCATCAGATGCGCACCTGCACAGAGGGAGAGAAAGCCCGGCTGGAGGGCAGCGAGCTGGAGAAGCTGACGGTCTCCTGGTTGTGAGGTGGCTGCCTTCTCCATTCATCCACTGACGCGGAGAAGCTGCTGCCGAGTACTACGCAGAGACCACCCTAGCACGGGAGCGGGGGGAGCTGCAAGAACTTGACGGAGACCTCCAAGCCGCTCCATTTGACAGTTCGCAGCGTAAGCAATGTCCCCGCCGCCGCAGCTGCCCCCAGAGGCCAAATGGGCGGACGCTGACATAGAGACTGTGGACCGGGCCGCCGGCAGGATGGCACGAGTGCTTGTTCATGTGAAACATAGATGTCTAGAATAACACAGCCTAATATTTCGGCGCTTTCCTTCAATGGTTTTGATGTATGTAGAGTGAGGTTGATGCAATTAAGATTTTCATACCTTATGGGGCGGTAGGCTGCTGGGTGCCAGCCTCATCGCAGCTCCCCATGCCAATGATTACTATACATCACAGCCAACGGGGCCTACAGACTGCGCAGCTATCCACCGTGCGTGCAGCTAGCTTGCTGTCATGCGGGGTCTAGCGGGACGAGACGTTCAGGCGGTCCCGGAACTGGTCGATGGCCAGCCCGATGGCGCTGCTCTGCCCCACCATGCCCTTCAGCCGTGTCAGCATGTCCGCGTCCTTGGCCGCCGCTGCCGCTTCCGCAGCCTCCCGGATGAGGCCCACCTAATGGACGCCGCAAAGGGGGGACGGGGCACACGCATGCCAGAGGCGATTTGTCAGCACCAAGCCTCCCCTTTCCGGCTGCTGGTAAGCCCTGATCGCAAAGGCACTGTTGGCGCTGGCGGGGCGTGCAGGGCAGACGTGTTCAAGTGTATCCCTCGCACGGCTGCTGTCGATCTTATTCCAGCAAAGATACCATATGGCAGCGCCACACACGCTAAGATATATCTTCAGCGCACGGCTTACTTTCTACAACGACCTCTGTAGACTAGAGACCCAACCAGGACCCGGCAGCGTTACTTCTTGGCGTCGGGTCTCGGTGCGAGCGCCAGTGATATCGATGTGTATGCCGGTATCATTGTTGCTAGCACTTATATGCTAGCTGTCTTCATGGGCGAGGCCGCTATTACCAGGCGTGGCTTGAGGTCAAATGAGTTTGCGCCACCAGCAAAGGCGGCGCCGCGCGACATGAGAGCGCTGCCATCGAGCGTCGCGGGAATCAGAGGCAGAGGCCAGTCCGCACCTGCGCGTACGCCTCAGCCTTCGCCTTGAGGTCCGTCATGCGGCTGATCATGAATGCCAGCACGTGCTGCGGCGCCTCATGCTCCTTGCATGCGCGGATGAACGGCTCGATGCCGATGGGCGACACCTGCCGGTGCAGCAGGACGGTAATGGGCCGATCAGGATGAGGATGGCAACGAAGTGATCGCCGTCCCCCGCACCGTCAAGAGGATACAAGGTGGCTACAGGGCAACGCTTTGCCACAGGTCCCTAATCGCGGGGCAGGTCATTGCAGATAATCTGACGGCGACTCAGACAAGCAAATCCTTCCAGCGGGGGAGCGCCCCGGGCGGTCGGACCTTGCGCTCGCGAGCAAAGGCTTCCAGGGCGTCCCAATCCTTTGTTTTCGCGAGCGTCTTCACCTTGATCCACCAGAAGCGCTTGTCGCTGATCTGCGCACAGCGCCACACGTCAGCGATGCGCAGGTCCGTGTTTGTCCCCCCCCCCCCCCCCCCCCCTGAAGGTGTGTGCTCTCGTGTATCACAAACCCGTAGCGGAGGCAAGCAGGCTAGGCAACTACAGAAAGCTACGGAGCCAGTCCGAGGAGTTGGGGAAGGGGTTGAACGTGGGAGCGGGGCGCACTTTGAACTCGGACCGGATGGCCGCGGCAGCGCGCTGATTGCCGATGGCAATTGCGGTCTGAAGCGTCTCGGCGACGCTGAGGCCGGCAAATAGGCTCTGCCCCGTTTCCTTCTCTAGCCCCGCCTGCATTTTGCACAGCCTCGCAAACTCCTCCGTCGACTTTTGGTAAAACGAGTTCTCCTTCGTGTTTGGGCACAGCGAGTGTCAGCCGTGTGACAGGACAAGCATCACCTGTAGCTGCCAGCAGTGCGGAGGTGGACTGGGTACAACATGACAATGAGCAGCGGAGCCGTACCTTGTTGGCGCCGTACTCCCCGCCCGCCTTCTCCAGGGTGCGCACCACGTCGATGGGGGCGCTCCCATCGCTCGCAGAGGTGCCTGCACGAGGCACACATATTCACGCACAGCCATGGATATCAGCAACAGCGTTAATGCCAGCAGCCCTCGGTCACACGCAAGTGCGGTCGACTCCCTCCCGCTGGGGGTTGATGAAGGGAAAAGGGAGAAGGAGGGAAGGAGAGAGGGGGGGGAGGGGGGGGGGGGGGCAGTGATGAGAGGGGGGCCAGGGGCGTACTTGCGCGGCTCGGATGGGCACCCATGTGCACGCAGCGCACGCGGACAGCGTCCTCCACCATCATCTCCGCAACGCCATCGCTGACACCGTGGCTGAGGTACACTGTCTGCATGTGCAGGGAGAGACGCGGAGCCGTGGAGGCGGCCAGTGGGTCAGTGCGGATCAGGGCCGGTGGTAGGGTGAAAACCTGGTGCGGGGTAGTCGGCGATGGCAGCCAACGCCGTCAATACCCAGCACGGCCACACATGACACAGTCAGAGTCACAGGCGGGGAGGAGCATGCCTTCATCAGCTCTGGCTCTGTTTTGCGGCAGTAGGCGGTGAACAGCGCCAGCGCGACAGGGCGGCTCCGGATGATTGCCAGGAAGTCTGGCAGTTGCCGGCCGGGCTGGCGGTACATGTGGAACAAGACTAGGTACACCATGTCCGTATCGCCGCTGGACACCGCCTTGTCCAGCGCCTCCCCCTCTTCGCCCAGGCTGAGCAGCAGTGGCACCTGCGCCCCACCATCAGGGTACAGCCGTAAGTCAACACCGCGTCTATGGGGGCTCCGCCTACATAGCTTGCCCGGCATTAGCCACACACGGGAGCACCAAGGTGGGCAGGTGTGCTACTCGCCATTGTTTTCGCAGTGCGGCAGTGTCTGCTCTACACTGTCAACACAAGGCAGGCGCTATGAGCGGAAGGGAGCTGGCACCTGCTGGCTGGCCCGGGGCTCGTGGTTCAGGAGAAGGACCGCAAGGTGCTTGCGGCCGTGCGACTGGGCATGGCCTGTGGGGGCACAAGTGAGGGGGATGGGGGGGGGGGGGGGGGGGGGGGGGGGGGGGCTGTCAGGGTCAGCAGGCAGCTGGGCCGGTCCCAAGCAGATCTGCTGAAGGGTGGGTGGCGTTTGGATGAGGAAATGGGGCGCACCCGCAATTGTGGCGTATCTGATGTCCGGGCAGGGCGACAGCTTTTCCAGCAGCTGGTCCGCCAGCTCCTTGTCCCCCAGCTGCACGAACAGCACAGATGCGCCCAAGGGACCGGGGACCACAGGTTAGTAAGTGTTTGGCGTGCGCGGAGGCGGAGGGCGATGGGCTTCCTGGAGGGGCTATCTGATGGCTGGCTTGCTGGCGCGGCCCAGGATTGGCTCGATTTTGCAAGTGCCTTGCGGGCTCGCTGGTGTTTACCGCTATCGCCCTACCAGGCTTCTTTTCAACTCTCTGAAATTCGATGGGAGCGTGCAAAGTATGATGGAAGTATTTTTGCATCGTATTCGAGCACATGGTGGCCCATATCTCAGGATACCTTTATTCTAATCCTTCCAAAGATAATATGCCGGGGAAAGGCAGGGCTGAGGCAGATAGGGGGCCTAGTGGTGGGGTCGCTGCGCCGTCAACGGCTCATCTCGCGCCATGCGCGTCTGGATTCCCAGGAGGCTCAGCGCGTCTATTCGGGTTGCTGGCCATGAGATCTGCCTTGGATAGTGATATGAGAGTACCAGTACATTGGCAAGCGCTGCAAGGGCAGGGTGTGGCTGAGCGGAAGAGTAGCTGGGGCGGGGGAAGTGCCTGGGGGGAAGCGGCGATGCGGGCGCAGGCCCAGTGCGTCAGGACCGGCTCCTGCGGCAGTGCCATTACGGAGGAGATGCGCAGCGCCAGCAGGTGCCTGTGGCTGGCCGTGAGGCGCGCCACCAGCACGGGCATGGAGAGAGCTTCCAGCTGCGCCATGGTGATGGGCAGCCCGTGCTCTGGCGCCCAGAGACAGTTGAGTACGCGCAGCTTCTGCGCGACGCTGTGCAGCGTATCCTTGGGGTACCCCGGGCAGAAGGCCTTGCCGTAGCAGGCAGCCTGCGGCAAGGAATGCCATGGCAAGTGCAGAGAGTGAGAAGTACACGGCAGACATCTCCCTGACCACAGAATATCGGCGGCAGTGTGCCATGCCTCCCCCCCCCCCCCACTCGCCGCCCACCTTCATCAGCATCTTCTGGCGCGCAACGTTTAGCTCTGCGCTGGCGGCGTCGCAGCACGACGTGATGGCCTCCTCCAGGTCGGTGATGCTACGCAGCAGCTCGTCCGCCTTGGCGTCCTGCCGGGTGCATCCGATGACATTCAGCGCCACGGGGACGCTCGCAGCGGTGATATGCAGCCCTGCTCTCCGACGAGCGGACCCTGAAACGTACGTGTGCCTGCTGCTGTCGAGGACTGAGTGTATATACATGCTCAAAAGCAAACAAGGGCCTTTTCTGCCTAGCTTTGTAGGGCATGTGATATGAATCGCGTTTGCCTCCTCCTGCGCTTGATGCTATCAGCACTTGCGGCATTGTTGTGCCCAGCTGATGCACCGCCCCCATTGCCCCTCCGCCCGCTTGGACTTGTCCTTCAATGCGGAGAAAGGGGGGGAATCCGGGGGCGAGGAGAATACCTCCTGGTCAAAGAGTGTGCGCGCATCAAGGAGCGTAGCGCCCGGAGAGGTGGCGCCGATGCGGAAGATGTCCACGAGGCAGTCAGCCACGCGGCGCAGCAGCTGCGTGCTGCTGTTTCCGACGATGCGCAGCCCGTCCACCTCTGAAACGAGCATCGCCTACGGGAAACGGCGCCAAAGGCACTGCTTGAACTGCCAGTCACAACCACATGCTTGCAGCACTGGCTGCTTGCCAGTTACTGGGCATAAGAAGAGGTCAGCGGTTGGAAACAGGCAGGGACAAAGGGGATGGGGGGGGGGGGGGGGGGGGGGGGGGGAGTCCACCGGCTCTTCGATGGGATAGTACACCCAGTCGCCGTAGGGTCCCACCATCAGCAGCACCTCTTCCCAGTACATCACCACCGCGTCTGCGCCGCACCATGCCAGCTGCTCCGGTGCGATGTCGCTCTTGGTGTTGAACTCGCTCAGGTTGCGTGAAAAGTCGGTGCTGAGCACCATCAGCTTACCTGCGGCGGTGAATAATGCAAGAAACTGACCATTGGGCGACACCGCCATGGCCATAACGGGCCCCACCGAAAGGCCCTGATCCTGGCACGAGTCAGCGTCCACCACCTGCAGCCCGTGGCGAGCCAGGAGGTTGCAGCCGGTCATCAGTACGATGCGGGACAAACATCCACACTGCTCCGAACTGGTTGAGCCCGGCTAGGCATGACGCCCAGCACCCAGCATTGCCAAGTTCCAAAAAACAATACGGAGCATTTAACCCTTCTCGAGTCCCAAGGCCATACTTCGACTCTTACCCCCTCCTCCCAGGCACCCTCTCCCCAACTGGACGACCGCTGTAACAGTTGCCCCCCAGCCGTAGTGGTGCCGCCACCGTTGCGCTGCTCTGCCCATCCGCTGCTGTTTAAGGGTGCCCATCGATGACAACTGCCACATATAGTGTGGGCTGTGGGCGCAACCCAGAGGGAAGTGGGTGGATGGGTGGGGTGGGTGGAGGGAGAAGGGGGGGGGGGGGGCAGGAGCCTGGAAGGGTTGCACAGGTCGTCCCTGGGGTGCGCAAGCCAAGGAGGGAGCAGAGGGTGTGTGTGTGTGTGGGGGGGGGGGGGGGGGGGGGGGGTCTACCTTGACGGTGTTGCCGCATGCAATGAGCACCTCGACGCAACCAGAGAGGGTGTGGTGCGGCTCAATGACGGCCATTGAGTGAGGCGCCTCAAAGAGCCCGGGGTCCGCTAGGCGCTGCAAGGGGCAGTAGGACCGGGCGCGCATGAAGGTGAGTGGGAGCAATGGTCGCGCCTTTGAGTACGCGGGTGGGTGAGGGTGAGGCGATGCTAGTGATGGTGATGGCTATGCTAGTGGGAAGGGAAGAGTGGCGGTATAAGGAGACAGGCCGTGCGTGGTGCAGCGCAACTGCCGTGGTCCCACCTGCGGCCGCGGCTCCAGCAGGCCCGTGACGGCCCACAGCTCGTGGCGCTCAGTGAGCGCGACAACGCCGGCTCCAAAGACGGCTGCACGAGACACACCCTGCTCGCGCGCCGCGGCGCCAAGGCTGAAGCGCCGCAGATGAGTGCCAAAGGTGGAGTATGCGCTGACGGTGCCGTCCACCTCCACCAGCACCAGCTCCTCGTCGCTGCTCCAGCCCATGCCCACAATGCGGTTGCGCTCCCATACAAACGCCCCCAGCGGCCGACCTGCCAGCGAGCCGCGCCGCCATCAGCCCCCCCCCCCCCCCCCCCCTCCCCCCCCCCATATCTCCTCCCTAGAAGCATCCGCTTTCCCCATGCAGCCCACTGGACGCCGCCATCTCAATCACTTTGCCTTGCTGCACTTTTGTGACACAGCCATGGCACCACATAGGATATCACAGCATGAACACTCACCTGCGGAGGTGAAGATGCGGACCACAGGATGCGAGGGCCGTCCGGGGGCCAGCAGCACGATCTTGGAGTCGTCCCGCACGCAAGCGACCGGCCCGCCAAAGGCCGACACGGCCACGCGGTTCTGCGCCAGATTGACGTCCGCACCCCAGGCCATGGCGTAGATGTCATGCTTGCTGTAAAAGCGGTCCCCGCAGGCCTCCCACTCCCCCACTGCGCAGTGTGGGGAGGGAGAAAGAGGGGCAGCGGCCGGGGGGGGGGGGGGGGGGGGGGGGGGGCAGTGGCACACCCGGGTCATATTTACTTGCAACCCCCAGCTATATCACTGCAGGACATGCGCGCGAGCCCGCCTGCCTGCCTGCTATCCTCCCGCCTGCGCCCGACTGCAGTGGGAGCGGCCACCTCTCACGCTGGCTAGCTAGTCTAGCCTTCCGATGAGGCGTGCAAGAAATGACGAAGCGGTACAGGTGTGGAGAATGCGAAAGCGGGGGGGGGGGGGGGGGGGGGGGGGGGGTGCCTGGATTGGAGGGCTTGGCCACATCCACCTGCCGGCCCAGAGCCATGGCTACGCGTCGCTCGCCCTGCTCCTGCTGCTGCTGCTGGGGGAGGGGCTCTAAGCTTTGAGTGGGGGATCAGTTCAGGTGGGGTCCAGGCGGGCTGGAGCGACCCTCGCTGCAGGGGAGTGTGTCGGGAGTTGGGCGGGAGGCGGACTGCGCGGTGCCCGTCTGCTCCCGCTGTGAGTAGCAGTGATCAGCAGTCGCCGGTACTCGCCATCATCCCGTGTGAATCGCGGGCGCTTTGTTAGTGGGGGTTTAGTAGGATACCGACTTGCTACCTGTAGCGACTCCACCAGCAGACGATTTAGTCGCTAATCCTTTATTAGTCGGGACAGATCACAATATACCGCCAGGGCTCGAGTTGTACGTCATATCCGCCCCCTTTCAGCAGATTTAAAACCTATTATATAGCGACTACCGGGTATGTAATCTTTCAGATTATTTATTTACACCACCCACCCACCCACCGCCTGGGCGGCCCCGACGACCGTCCTCGGCCCTCGGAATCGCGGGCCCTTCCTCCGCCTCCACCCCCGGCTGGGGATGGGGGCGGGGATCATCCACGGGTGGCACCTTGGCAGTCTTGGCCCCGCCCGTGCTGCCACTGCCGCGGAGGAGCAGTTTGAGCTGAACACCGGCGTCTTACGTACGTCGTTGCTGGTCCGGTCAACTCCCCGTTCGCTGTTCTTTGAGCACCCTCTCCCTTCCTGTCCTGTCGGTGCCTCCACATCACATTCGGCCTAGTGCCGCTATCGGAGTGGCCCGGGATGTTGTGCTGGGGAGAGCGTCCCTACTGCGTGGAACGGCGGCTGGCTGGTGGCGATGCCTGATCGGTGGCTGTCGTGGCGGTTCCCGCTTGTTGTGGCCCGTAGCTGGATTTTCTTCTGGATTTCTGCATGAATTTCTTGAATTTTGCAGCTAGCACATGTAATAATTTATTTATTATTCTGGCCGCCGGCGGATCTGGGCATCATCAGCGTACAGTACCGGTACATTCCTTATACCGGTACTGCCCTTTTTGTAATTCACACCGGTATATTCCGCTCGGTTGAGCAGTCGTCTCTCATCAGAGGTCCCGGGTTGCAATATTACATTACATATGAGCTAGCAGCAGAAGGCGATATCGGAAATCGCCGAAATAAAAGACAATCAGAAAGGTCCTCTACAGCGATTGCGGAAACAGGTAGTGACCCCATACGGGTTCGAACCGCAGACCTTGGCGTTATTAGCACCACGCTCTAACCAGCTGAGCTATGGGGTCGCAATCCGGGTTGCAATCCTGCACGACCGTAATTTATTAAACTACTTGTCGTAATCCTTCACTCGTATTCGTCGCGGCGCAGGGCAGCAGTTGCTTGTCGCGTCGGCCCGGCCAGTTACCCCGCGGCTTGATGGCTCCGAGCGGCAGCTTAGCAGCGAGCCCACATAGCTCGAGCCAACTACAACCACTAGGCATATAGGCCAGGTCTCCGCAACTGTGCACTGGGCCGCTTGTGTCGTGCTCTGGTCTGCAGGTTCATCCACTTCCTTGCGTCGAACCAAAATAGGGGACGGACATACCTGCAAACGCAGCAGGCTGGTAACACAACGGCGAGCGAATTTCTCCCCCCCCACCCCCCCCCCCCCCCCAACCCCCACACACACCTTGGCCCACCTCCCCTCTTGTTTGTGCGTGCGAGGGATTGCCTTCCGCTGGACTTTTCTGGCCGGCTGACGGAAGTGCCAGTCGCTTTAGGTTTCCCGACGAGTGGTGAGAATGGTGGCCGGGCCTCGCCGATACTTGATATATGGGGACATTCCGCGAGGCTGTGAGTTGGCGCCATGCCTGGGGCGGCATGGTCACACACGTTCCGCTGGCTGCTCTGAAGAATGATGCGTCTAATGACGCTGACACGCGGAGTCAGTATTCCCATAACGACTCGCGGACTCACACAAACTGTCGCGGCTCACACAAACTTATCGACACGTGGGCATTCTGGACGGGCGTTGCGAGTACAATAGTAATAGGAGTTGCGGGGCGTCATGCGAGGCAAGGTACGAGTAGCGGGATAGCGGTGAGCCGAGGCAGACAGGCCGCTCCTCTGGCACTCCGGCACTTTTCTCAGCGGCACTCGACGGCAAAACTTACTTGGTGCAGCTGGGGATATAAAGTCCAGGATCGAGCCGTCGGCACCTTCAGTGGCGGTAATTTCGCAGGGTTTGCTCCAGGGAGGCTGCGGCGGGGGGGGGGGGGGGGGGGGGGGGCACTCACTGGCGGCGGAGCATCGAATCGGTGAATTATCCTATTGCGAGGCACGAGGCCTCGCCGTGTTATAGCTGCCGAGACAGGCCGCGGCAATGAATCATGCCTGCTGAAGCACGTGCTGCCCCGTTCACAGGTGCAGAATGGGGATATCCACTCCGAAAATGAGAGTGAAGGCTCCAACAGTCCTGGGAGCCAACGTGGAGGTGCGGGGCGCTTCCGGGATGCCACATCGAACTATTCCACTCGTGCCTGTTTGAATTGTTGCGGGCTGAATCTGACACGCATAGACAATCCCTCACAATGGCAGATGTTGAAGTGCGCGCGCTGCGGGGAGGTGTGCGCCAAGGAGGGGTACTCATCCGCTGAGGGCGGCCCAGCCCAGACCTGCGGGTGCGGTGTATGGGTGTCATGGGAGCTGTGGCAGAAGATTCACAACCAGCTCACTGGCAAGGTGGGTCCAAAAGGCTGGCCTGGGATGACTTGCAGCCAAAATGAATAACAAACGTGCACAAGTGCGCATTGTGGGAGGGGCGCCGACAGTGCCAGGCCATGCTCCACCACCACATGTTGCTGCTGCCCTGTCTGCGAGCTGACTTGATACTCACTGCTGTGCGTATGCAGAAAGACGAGGTCCTGGCTCAGGCCAGCGAAAATATGACGGCCTCCACTCGCTATGAGTCGGTACGTATGTTTGCATTGTTCCAGTTGCACTGTCTGGAGGAACACATAGAGTGCACCTCGGCGACAAGGGGAACACTCTCGCTGAAGTCAGTGGGTGTTCGTTTCTGGTGGCTCTGCAGGAGCTGGTGACCATGCAGCGCCGCATGCAGGACATGGAGGATCACTTCAAGGCAAGGGAGGCAGAGCTCAAGGACGATATCACTATGAAGGCGCGTGAGATGGTGGCATTGAAGCGCGAGGTGGAGGAGGCACACATGGCGCGCAACACAGATGGGCGCCGCACCAAGGAGCAGGCAGACGACCTGCTGATGCAGGTCCTCTCTCATTCCCATGGTAGCAACAGTCAGCCATGGGTTGCCTACCCTCTTGCTGCGCAATAGGCTGCTGACTGTTTCCTGCCGTCTGCGCTCAGGTTCAAGACCTGGCGGCACAGCGTGATGACCTAGTGGGGGTCAAGGCACGCAATCAGAAGGAGCTGGAGGAGGCGCACCTGCAGCTGCGCCTCGCTGACCACAGAGCCTCGGTGAGTGGCATGCGCCTGTTTCAAAATTGGGCAGAATGAGCTGGAGCAAGGTACAACAAATAATCCGTAGGCACTAGCTGTGTGTGCTGCTAGGTTATCTGGGCTCATGCATGTGTGTATCAGATGTACATTCCTTCCAATGCCATTTGTTCCCGTTTCCTCTGTGAGCTTCTCCTCTTCTTTCATTGCTTGACCAGCCAAATCTATGCTCAGGCAGCTTGTGCGAGACTCCAGCCGCATAGTGACCAGACAGCCGGGAAGCCCCACCCCTCCACTTCCCTCCATTAAAACCCCCAGCACTCGCTGCTATGCAGGTGGCGGAAACACGCAACGCGTCCATGGAGAAAGAGCTAGTGCACACAAAGGTGCGAGCTGCCCATGCATGCGGAAGGAGGGACGCCAAATCATGCGATAGATGCACCCACCAGGACCTTTGAGCAGAAGCTATTTTCCGACCTTTGATTGACCCCCCTCCCTCCGCTCATCGCATCATTGCGGTCACAACTCAAATCAGGATCGGAACTCTGGATGCATGCTGCGCATTGAGGCACTGGAGAAAAAGGTGAAGGACACGGAGACGGCAGCCAATGATTGGCGGGTGCATGCCGAGATGTACAAGCAGAAGCTGGCAATGCATGTGGGGCCAACCAAGGAGATTGCGGTGGAGGCAGAGCGGCTCAAGATGGACAACAAGCGGCTGGTGGGTCTGCTGGAGGGCACTGACGAGTTCCGTTCCATGATGACCAAGTGCGCCATCACGCGTGGGCAGCACTACATCTCGCTCTCGGAGTGCCTTGTGGAAGAGGGCTGGATTTCCGAGGCGAGTCCCCTATCCCCTGTTGCTGCAGTACACTCGCCCCTGTTGTCATCCTACACTCCGTCACACCCTGTCCTACAAGGCACTGAGTGCAAACCAGACTTCCAGGGCAGCAGACGCAGACAAACCCGCTGCACGTGAAACTCCCCCCCCCCCCCCCCCCTCCCCCCCCCCCCCCCCCCCCCGCGGGCTGCCCCTCTCCATCCCTCTGCATCTGTTCTTGGTTTTCTCCATCAGATCTACGCGCCGGAGATGGACCGCCCTGTGGATATCCATCTGGAGGAGTACCACTGGCTACCAAAGCACGCCATCAACGTAACGACCGATTTCCTCAAGGAAGTCTTCCCGCGCCTCCCCACGGGTCCCTTCATGCACCTGCTCATGAGACTTAACAAGGTACCCCCATGAGACTTGACAACCCCCCCCCCCCCCTCCCCCCCGCCAACCCTCAACCTTTCACCCCCCCCCCCCCCCCCCCCCACGTGTAGCCCAGCAGCAGCGATTGCACACCATAGTTCAATGCCCTCCCTTTGGCTGTTCAGGTATGGCGTGAATATCACAAAGAGCACCTAGCAGAGATCAAGGCAAATCATGATGTGGAGATCGGGGAGCTGCGCCGTGCGCTTGACAACCAGAAGCCCTGGCAGGCTGTCCATGCGCGGGACAAGATCAGGTGAGGGGCAGGGCACTGCCACAGCAACCTAGTGTATGCGGTCTATTTGCCTTGCCTGCAACGAATCATACCTTGTCCTCTGTTATATATGGGCTCAGGCACCTCAAGAAGGCAATCAAGAGCACAGAGAAGGAGGTCAAGGTGCAGGGTAAGAGGCGCGAGAAGGAGAAGGTCAAATACGCAGAAGACAGCCGCGTCATGATGACGATGGGCCTCAACACTATGGAAAACCTGACTCGCCAGGTTGCGGAGGTCCTCAAGGAGAACAAGGAGCTGCGCCACAAAATGATCGAGCGCGGATCCATGACTGACTCCCAACTGCGCCACGCCTCACCCTACACCCTGCCTGCGTACTCCGGGGGCGATGCTACCTCCTACCGGGCACTGGTCAGCCCACGCTCCCGTGCTCGCTCCCCGCAGCGGACGGCATACGGGTCACCATCTGTGCCTCTACGTGCTCCAGAGGTGAGAGTTATCCCCCCCCCCCCCCCCCCTGACTGCCCATTATGAGTAATCAACTTGATCAGGTGTATCAGTGTAAGAGCCGCAATTGTGGCAAAGCACATCAATAGTAAGGTCTCAGTAAATTATGAACACTGCAAAAAATGGATGTTGACCAGCCTGCTCTGGTATGACAAACCTCAGGCCCCGATGGAGGGGTTCTGGGCTCCCACTCCCCTGGGACAGACACCTACCTCTCACTACTCTGATGACGCACCAACGACCCAGCCCTACATGGAGGTCGCCAACAAGTCCGCCGAAAAGAAGCAAATCAAGACAAAGTCAAGCCCAGATGCGCCTGCAGCCGTCTTCAAGCGCTCTGACGGTGAGTCTGCCCATCACAGAAGGGGAGTGGATGGGGTGCAGCGGGGGACCCCGCTGCGAGGCACAGCTGCCAGAAGTGTTTCAGTACTTTAGACTCGAAACTAAATCTGCCGCGCTATTATCCTGTGCTCCTGCAGTCTGAGCATTGAACCAAGGCCATCAAGGCCCGGACTTGGTGTCCGTATGTCTGCATGAGTGTCTGCCCGTAGTGCGTCAGATGCCTATCGACCAAGCAGGGCCATTGGTTGCAAGGTATCCCAGGCTATCCTCCATGTGCAAAAGGAGGTTATATCAGGATATGATAACTCCTTGCCGGAGATCCCCATCCACACCGGTCTGCCGTCCATGGGCTTTGGTTTGCCCCTGTCAGCTATTCCTCTAATTCATCACTAATGTAAAACTCGCATTTACTGGAACGAGAAAGCGCGGGCATCGTGGCGGATGCTGAGGCAGTCGGCCGCAGCAGCGGCGGTGGCGGAAGGGCGGCGAGGAGGGGGGGCGGGTGGCCACCGAGAAGTCGTATTTCAGGGTCGGTTGGGATCTGCTTGACACCCTAGCACCGTCCGATACCCTAGCACCGCCCGGACACATGGTCACGTGCCTTTCCACGCGCGCACCTGTCTCCCAGCCCGGCGCATGCCTATATCCCGGCCCGCTGGGCGCTCTGTTTCCACTCTCCCCCTGCCCACAGTCCCCGCAGCTCGAGTCCGGCTCGCTGCTCCCACTCTAAGATGCTCCGAGCATTTCCACTCATCATCACCTCCACGGTTGAGCCGTTTAGGGTCGTTTTACTCATGCGGGAGGGCTTGCGGAAACACCACAGCACCCTCATTACCATGTAAAGCGACAGGCAGGTGGACTAGGTTGAGCAGAAAATTCCCAGGGAGGAGGGATGTACATACTATGATACACAGTGAAAGGAGCCGCTGAAGCTGGCCATTGCGATGCAAGTGCGATGCAAGGGCAGTGTGCGGCTCGCACAGATGCTCGGGCAGCAACTGTTGTCGATGGGGCGTGGTTTCGGAGCAGTGGCTACCGGGTAATATGCAGGTACCGGTAATGTCTATTGTTGCGACATACACGTACATGGTCGAACCTACTCCCGCCAGCGTTATTGGGCCTACTACTAAATGTATTGCAGCAAGGAAGGCTAGCTGCTGCTGTATGATGTATATACCCCTGCGCGCATCAAGAGCAACATTATGGCTGTTTGCAGCCACTCTACATAGCCTACAGCGTTCTAGTGCGCCCGTTGAAGGGTGCACGCACAGATACACACACATGGATATATGTATACATACATACGGACTGCTGGACAGGTGAGTATATTAGCCCCTGCAATGCATGATGTTCCTATTGGCATCCTATCAGGTCGGACTGCCATTAAGGCAGACTTTTTGTAGTGTGCATACGTCGAACGGTATCCCACAACGCAAGGTGAGTGTTGTTCCCTATGCACCGCAAACAGGCGAAAGAAGCATATGAAGTAACTTGACGGTTGAATCAGCGATGCGTCGATTTTTCAGAAAATTTTAAGAGAACGGGCTCTATATCACTGGCCTACAGTTCCATGAATAGCATTGCCAGCGCTTTGAAGTACCAGCAGCGAGCGTTTGCATTGCCAGCGCTTTGAAGTACCAGAGTTTTTTTTTCCATTACCAGCCGCGAGTAGCGAGTACCAGTTCCAGTACCAACAGTACCAGCAGCGAGTACCAGTACCAGTACCACCAGCGAGCGTTCGCATTGCCAGCGCCTTGAAGTACCAGAGTTGTTTTTTCCATTACCAGCAGCGAATAGCGAGTACTAGTACTCATAGCCTCCCAACCGTGAGATCGTAATCGGACGGCTGTGTAATTAAGGACCGTGGGCGGGCGGGTGGGTGAGTGGATTATAGTAGTACATGCCAGTAGATAAGCGCTTTGGTCATGCACCTATAGGCCCGATCCGCTGCACTGTACGGGTACCCGTACGGCAATAAAGCTCACCGCCGAAAAATCGACGCTTCGCTGCATAAAAGCGATGCTTTCGAATCCGCTACAGGTGCGAGCTTGAAACATCGCGTGGGTTGGTTGAGATTGCGCTCGCCCTTCGCTGACAGCTACTCTGAAATCAACGCAGATGTCTTCACACAGTTTTTAACAAATGTCGCATATATAATCTTAATAACACAGGGAAATGCCAATATGGTTCCTAGGTCGCCACGAGGACCCCCATCAGAAAGGTCATCTTTGCACCTGCTTGCAAGCGGGCGATACTTGGGATAGATCACATGGACCCATAATGCTTGCCCTGACATGTACCTGCTTTCGATAACATGCTGGGGTGTCGGGACGCGGTCCCGAGAAGGGAGTAAAGAAGAGGGGGGGGGGGGGGGGGGGGGTACTACTGCAATAGTTTATTTGTTTGGATATTCCAGTCAATAAACTCACACATAATCTCTGGCTCTGCAACCATGGCAAGGAAAGCTATGATGAATAAATAAGGGTGCCGCGCATGATGTGCTAGGAAAAAAATCCAAGGTGTATCTGTGATGTGCATGGGGCACCTGATATGTTGCCACAACAGTGTATTATGGCTTGCAAAGTTGCGAATAAACGGATATGTGTTTGCTAGTGAGGGGAACGGATGCTGCCATGGCGATAATATTCACAGAAATAAAAATATTATGGTAGAGGTAGGGGGCTCCTCCTACATAGCACAGAAATGTATACACTTAGACAGAGTTTGAGTCACGTTGCCAGAAGCGAGTGTCTTGTCTTACAAGCCCCTCGCCACACCAAACAAAATGGGTGGGACGGGTGGGTCCGTGAAGCGCAACAGCAAAAGGGATGAGTGCTATGGTCTAGGCAGCTGCCTAAGTAGTAGCTGCAGGTAGGCAGAAAAACAGGTCGGGAGCTGGTCCGGTCGCGAGTCCGTTGCTCACTGTCCCGTCCTGGAAGATTCTAGACAGAGCCGATGACTGGCTACTGTGCTATAATCTTCAAAAGGCGGTAGTTGTTTGACCGCACAACTTGGTCCGTCGTCTGACTAAACTCAGTTCAGTACTTAACAACGATTAGACAGAGTGCGAGTCGCGCTGCCAGGAAAAAAGCGGGATGCCACAGTGACCGGTGAAAACCAGTCACTGTGAAAGATCAGCAGCGGAACGCTGCGGTGCCAGGAAGCCGAAGGAGTAGCGGGCCCCGGCGGAGTCAAGGATGCCTAGCACGATGTAATTGAGCACCACGCCGCTGCCCACTGCCCAGCCGCCAAGCCAGCGAACCGTAGGCACCGGGACGCCTGCGGCCGAGGCCGCGGACGCCCCGCCGCTGCGAAAGCTGTGCGACGACCTGCAGAATCCAGCAGGCGGGTAAGCGTCAACTGGTAAGGCAGCGGCAGTAACCCATTCGGAAGCAGTAGCCGCGGCCCACGTGCCGGGATCATCGTCAGGGAGCTGCCAAAAACGAGTAGCACCGGGCAGCATGTGATCGCGGCAGGTGACGAAGAGCTCCAGAAGCTCCGCGATTTCGGGGTGCGCCTCACGGGAAATTTGCAGCACCGGACGAGGCGCACCTGAAAGCTTGCCCTAAAGTACTCGACGGTACAGCGTAATGCTGCGGGAATCAACCGCCAAATCGTGCACGCAGCACCCAGTATTAGTACCCGCTCGGTGACAATAAAAGAAATTGACCGCGGTAACGAGCATGGCACGAAATTTGGGCAGGTCGCACGCGGCGGACCGGTCAGAAACCAGCCGCAGCGCACGCCGAACACATGCGAGGGCGACGTCCGCAGGCAAAGGCACCCGGTAATCCGGGGTGTCCAGCACTTACTGAGCAAGCTCTCAACCGCGCATCGCCTGGTTGACGAAAGGCCCAAGCGCCGGCGGCTTTCTGAAGTTATCGGTGAAGAAGGCGTTGATCACTGAAAGGTAGGGTCCAAAGGCATCAGCCTTGTTGCGGCCACGTGCCGCAACTCAAGAGATGTACCGAACGATGAGCGGCGGGTCCGCCATGTCCGATAACCTCCCATTATGCGCGCAGAGCTCGCAGAATAGGTTGAACTCCGACCCGTAAGACTGTACGATACGTTCCGCGCGCGA
The DNA here is from genome assembly GCA_006384855.1 of Tetraselmis striata. NCBI lineage: Eukaryota > Viridiplantae > Chlorophyta > Chlorodendrophyceae > Chlorodendrales > Chlorodendraceae > Tetraselmis > Tetraselmis striata. Next base: position 13,986 of record VCJN01000503.1, on the reverse strand, counting down.
AGACATCAAGAAATCCGCGGCACGGCGGCCAACCTCGTCGTCGCCGAGTAACCGCAGTAGCCCAGGTCTCATAATCGCTGCCCATGGTGCAGAGGGTACGTTCGATTTCAACCTGTACCGCACAACCGCGTGTCATCTGCTGCGAGCAGCCGTACGCACGGGAGACCTAAAAAGCGTCCGCGGAGACGTGCAAGATAGCAGCAGTAGTACTTAACGCCGGTAACGTTGAAAAGCGTCGCGACTGGTAGAAGAAGGACGGAAGGGAAGTGGAAGAGCATCACGCTCCAGGGCGGCGGCCCGACGCTGGCGCGGCGCCCGAGCAGCCCGGGAAAGAACAGATCGCGGGAAGGAGGGTAGTGCATTACCTCGGTAGCCATCTCGTGTAGCTGCTAGAGCCAAGGGCAGACGTGCCAGGCCGGGGCGACCACGGTCGCCGTGGCGACCGATTGCCGCAGCTTTAGGCTGCATTCCATTTTTGGCCATTACCGTAGTCGCAATTATTCGTACGGGTGCTGAAATGCTTTTAGGAACCGCAAATTTGGCATGTTTACGGTTACGGCCGGCACCGTGAAATGTGACATCCGAGTATCCGCCGTTATTTTCCTCGTCGCCCTCGCCCTCGTCGTCCTCATCCCCTTCGTCCTCGTTCGTTGCCGCAGTCCTCGTCATCATCCTCATCCTTTTGATCGCTGTCCTCGGTGCTCTCGTTGTTCCCCCGCACGGCGCGGTTAGCCAACCCACCTCCAGGCCCAACTTGCTCTTCGTTCTCCTCGTCCGCCCAGAAGTCGTCGTCATCCATGTCCGTAGCGCCTGGAAGCGGGGCTTGCGGCCGTGGCGGCGCGGGCGGGGAGGGGGTTTGGTGGCCATCGCGAGCAGTCGCTAGAGAGTGTTGTAGCTTGATGAGCACCCAACACGGCACGATGTGGGCGGGCGAATGGCAAATAATGAGCCAAGGCAGTGACGTTTGACCGCACCCCCTCAGTCATGTGAGTTCAAACGTTCAAACGGGCCCAACATTAGCATGCCTTGGCGCCCGGGCTGGTGCCGGGCCGAGCAGCAAGCAGGGCGCCGCCTGGCCCCTACGATCCGTTGCGGCCGGCATGTACATTGTGCTGAACATGTATATTGTTGGACCGCTTTTTCTCTCTGTGAAATCCGCTTTTTCTCTCTGTGAAATCCGCATTTTTCTGGCTGCCGTACCTGTGCCTAATTTGGACCTTATGGCAGCAGTACGGCACCAAAGCATGGCACCTAGGCATCTTTGCCAGTTGGCCTTCTTAGACGGAGAGGTGTCCGTTCTAATTGACACCTAGTCGGATGGTATAAATTGCTAGCCTCGGCTCCTTGTAATTCAGTCAACTGCTTTTCCAGAAATATTCCGACTCACCCTTTCTCTCTCGTGACAGTGCCACTCAGCCATCACCACGGCGACAGCGACTACCTATCGTCCATCACCCACGGCTCATAGCAGCCCTTTGCCTTTCCAGCTCGCACCTTGCTTGCTGGCACTCGACGTGATTCGACGCGTGCACGCCGACTCTCGCCGACTCTCCCCCCATCAGTGACAGTGCCACTCAGCCATCACTTCGACAATCCCCTCCGACAGGTTTTTGGGCCCTCTCCTTTGGTTCGACGTCTTGCCCCGTGCTCGACGCCTGCCAGAGGCTTCAACCTGCGTGTATCTCGACCCTCGACAACTTTCGACGGTCGACGGCGCCGTGCGACGAGTTTTTCTTCCCACCCGCCCACCCCTACAGTTATACATCCTCAAGCACAAGTGCGCCATCCCTTCGCAATGTCTACCAGCATCAACACCGGCATGATGAACACCCCCCTGGCCAATCTGGCTCGGCAGAGTGCGATCAAAACCGACCCTGGCCACGCCCCACCACCTCCTGACTTCCGTGGTGATACCAGTTCTGACGACGCCTTCAACATGGACGGGGCGTCAGACGATGACTCGTCCGAGGTCGTCCAGCATATCAAGCCAGCTGCAGTGAAGCCGACACTCGACCTCAAGAACGTCCCCATGTGGGACAACACCATCTCTACACGAGACAACGCTCAAGCCATCAAGATCGCTCTCGGCAGCGCTGGCTACTTGGACACCACCAAGGGCAAAGGCACCCGTCAGGAGCAAATGATCCTTCTGGCCGCCCTACGCCACGTAACAGCCCATTATCCCATGGCACTGGCCATCGTCAACAGCATCGGCATGGATTCCAGTAAGTGTGGATACACCGCATGGAAGGCTCTTCTTACTGAGCTCCAGGGCTCAGCCATGGAGGAGCGTAAGCGCTTGGAGGAAGAGATCACAGCGGGCCAGCTCCCGAATGAGCCGGTTCAGGTGTATGTTCGGCGCTACCAGAACCTCTGGAATCTGCTGAACAAGGCACATGGCCAGTGGACCTTCGAGTATGTGGCTGCCAACTACCTCATCCCATGCCTTCACCCAGACTACGATCATATCGTCGACACCACCTACCACCTCGGCGGCCACTGTCAACGAGAAGCTGGCGACCATCATCAGCGCCGGACAGAACATGGAGGCGCGCAAGCGTCAGCGTCAGCAGCGCGTCCGCGCGTGCCCGCCTAACCTCAATAATTCCTACAGCCCCAGGGACCCGCAGCACACCACCGGGCCCAGCGTTGTCTGCAGACGGTGTGACCGTCCGGGCCATACCCAGCAACAGTGTGTGGCCAGGCGCCATGCCAATGGCCTACGTATTCTAGATGACACCACGCCGACCAGCACCATGACCAACCCTCGCTATGACCGCCATCAGCGCGCGCCTGCGGAGCGTCGCGTCAACACCAACTATGGCCACCACCCGCGCGACAACTACCGCCATCAGGCACCGCCAGGCCAGCCTTTCTACAACGACAACCGCAACAATCAGGACAGGCCCCAGCGGCAGCAGCGTTGGACAAACCAGGGCGGCAACGACGGCATGCAGCGTCATTAGCAGCCGGTCGGCTTCGTCTCCCCGGCTGGACATCAGCACCCGGGTCATCAGCAGGCCAGCGACACCTTCACCCAGCGGCCGACGGGACACCAGGAGGCCTACCCGTTCGTGGGAGTGTCCCCATCAGCACAACACCACATCAGCCTGCCTATCACGCTCACCTGCAACACTACCGCCCCAGGAGGGGCGGCCACCGGAGCACAGGAGGGGGAGGGCGAGGACATCGCGGAGGATGACTTACATGACCCCTGGCACGTCCCCTACTCCGACTCTTATGCCGACTTCGAGTCCCCGTTCTCACACTCATGGCATGTTCACCGCTCCCGCCCTCACCCCGACGCCTTCCCGATCTTCGATACCCCCGACATCCCCCCCCCGCTGGAACGTTTACTCCCATCCCTACTCCCTCGATCCCCCCATCCACCTATTCGACATCAATTGGCAACGTCCCCACCCCGTCCCCACCCCAGCCCAACCCCTATGCCTCACTTCACCCACATTCCCCGCCTCGGCGGCGTTGGCATCCCACATTCTTCATGCGGAGCAAGGCGCCCTGCGTGGCGACCCGCCACCAACACTACCGCTCCTCACCGCTGCGCCGATCCTCCCGCTGCCAACCTCTCTGGTCATCGACCATCTCTTTTCGCATTGCCATGGCCCATCGGCATCTGAAGTAGAGGCTCTCGTAGAATACGGCTTCACCATCCACAAGATCACCGGCGCCGACCCGTCGCCCGAGGCTCGTACTATGTGGACGCATCGCCTACATGTCATCAGCGACAAATACCCGGACCGCCTGCCCCCTTCAGCATTTCAGGACTGTCATGCCAGGACCCCCATGGACGTCAACAACATCACCATCGCGGAGCTGGAGACCCTGCGTCCGGTCACCCTCATCGTGTCAGGCCCACCGTGTCAACCATGGTCGCGCGCTGGCTCACGCCTTGGCTGGCAGGACCATCGCTCTCGGGCCTTTGCTTCCGTCATCAGTTTCATCCGTTTCTACCTGACTACACAGCCCACACCGGTGCGCTACATTGTGGAGAATGTTCCAGGCGCGCTGGACTTCCCTGAGATACTCTCCTCACTTGGCACCGGCAACATCATGCGTGCGACCGCCTGCGGCTCGGCGGCTCACCGCGACACCCTCCTGTGGACCAATATCGCTTCGCAAACCGACGTTCATGACTACATCAACAACATCAACGCCATCGAGCTCACCGACCCCGCCCCCTGCGCGTGAGACCTCTGTATATCCGAATTCCCCCACTTTACTCCAGTGGTGACAACTGACCACTTTCCGAGGTTCGTCGCCCGCCCCGGCTCATACGCTTTTCGCATGCAAACCAACGGTCAGTCGGGCACTGGCATGGTCTACGAACATGATGGCCCCTGGTCCTGGGCAGACAACGGCAGATGGTGCGAACCCCCTGCAGCTCTACGCGCTCGCGCCATGGGCTTCACCTTGGATGATCTGCCCACATCTCACCTTTCTGAGGCGACACTGCGCAAACTTCTCGGCGGGGTCATCGATCTCAACGTCATGCGCAACTACATCAAGGCTGTCTCGGGCGCCGCCCCTTCCCCAACCGTCATCATTGTCTGCCACACGTCATACGGCACCCTCATCACCAGCGATGGCGAAGCATGGGTGCTCATCGACTCGGGAGCATCCTCTCACGTCAACGCCCACCGCACCGACTACATCTACTACATGGACATTCCTGCGGCGGAGCAATTTCTGGTGGGCGGTTTCGGGCAACCGGCAGTCGGCATCGGCACCACGCTGGCGCCAACACTAGACATCACAGGCAGGCCACATACCATTGTGGCACGAGCCTGTTACCATACTCCTGAGATCACCTCCAGTGTCGGTCTCACCAACATCAGCCGCCTCCTCAGCACCCATCAACTCAGCAAGCAGGGCTACTCTTTCTACTTCAGCCGCCTCCTCAACAGCATGATAACCCCAGATGGCGCAGTCATCCACCTTCAGCCCTACCCCGGCACCACAGGCATGTACGGCATCAAGCTCCTTCCCATCCGCGATCCGTCTCATGGGGTCATGGCACTGCCATCTCCAACGGCCTCCTACTCCCTGTGGCATCTTCGACTTGGTCATCGCTGCGCGCGCCACATGGAGCTCACCCAACAACATGCCATCGGCATCCCGAAACTCGGATCTGCACCGGAGGCCATATGCCCAGCGTGCATTCAGGCCAAATCCCACTAGCAGTCAGTCAACCGTCAGCCCTCCCCACGCGCGGAGGCACCATACAAGCTCGTGGTCATCGACGACTGGAAGGGACCTTGTCCGTCGGTCACTGGCACGCAGCATGTTTTCGGCGCGGTGGATTCCTACACTTGAGTAAAGGTAGCGATCCCCATGCGCACCAAGGACGAGGCCGTCCGCGCCGTCCATCAACTTCATGCGGCGGTTCTCGGCATGGGTCACACCGTTCAACGCATACGTGCCGATCGCAGCGCGGTTTATACCGGCTCTCCGTTTCGTCAAGCATGTGCATACCTCAACATCGCGCTGGAGTTTACCGCATCCCACTCTCATCATCAAGCAGGCCTGGCGGAGCGCTCTTTCCGCACTATCGGTGAGTGTGCCCAAGCCATGCTTCTCCACGCCGGCCTCGACCGCACCTTCTGGGACTGGGCGTATCTTCACGCCGTCTATCTCTGCAACCGCCAGTGGAGCTCGTCCGTCAACGCCATACCTTACACGCTGATGACCGGTCGCAAACCCGACCTCGCCAACCTGCATGTTTTCGGCTGTGTGGCATGGGTCAACATACCTGTGACTATGCGGGCAGCCAAGGGAAAAATGACACCTAAATCCTGGCCGGGCATCTACGTTGGACACCATGAGGACTCCGCCGGCTACCGCATATACAACCCGGCTACCAGGCGCGAAACGGTTTCACGCGATGTCATCTTTGATGAGGTGACACGACCCTTCTCCAGCACACCGGCACTCTCTATGCCAGTCTTCCAGCTCCCCGACGATGACCACCTGATGGATGAGTCGCAACCCTTGGACCAGCAGGAGGGGCCCCACGCGCCACCTCCCATGCCGCCACCCATGCCGCCGTCAGCGGCGCTTGCCTCCGCGCAGGAGGGGCCCCCACCTCCGCAGCCAGAAGGGACGTATCTTCCGCGTCATCAGGAGGGCGACGCCACAGCACTGCCAACTCCTCACTCCACTGGATCAGCGCACATATCTTCTCCTTATGTCGACCTTAGCGACTACCACCCCAAGCTGGTAGCATCCGCCATCGCGGAGGTTGTGCGCCCCTACCCGGCGCAGATGGCCGCCCTCGCCCTGCCAGCACCCATTGTCCGCGTGTCCAAGGCGCCGCGCATGTAAGTACTCGTTGCAGTACTTAGTGAAACATGGCTCTTACTCGTAGCTTTTGGCGAATTAAGTTGGTTGCAGAATGTAATCTCTTACAACATGCTGGTGGCATTGGATATTTATCCTATAGCGGTCCAACTGGGCACCGCGGACAGGCAGCTAGTAGCGCTATCCTGATGTTTTAGGAGTTGTAGCGCGTACTGTATTTATGTTACAAGGAATATTACTGGCGCCTGGTTGTGGCCGTACCAGTAAATATTACGCGTGCTGAAATATCAGCAGTACAACAGTAAGATTACTTGGCCATAAAACGTCGCAGGTGGTATTAGGGTAGTCGCTAGGCGCAACCCTAACATTCCCACCCTTCTGATAAATGACGAACTGGAAAGTGTCTTTTCGCGTCGCCGAAGGCCTGGCCCAGATGTCGGTTGGCGGTGGAAGCGTGATATAGCAACAGCAACAGCAGCAGTAGGTGTCAACGCTCCGGGATGGACTCTGGAAAACGCGACGGGCGGCGCGCTCGCAGGTTGGCGTATTCCTTTGAGCGTAGGGTGTCTTGCAGATGTCGGCTCGCCCTCGCGAAATCGTGTAGCGCCTCGACACGGCGCAGCGCGCTGTATGGCTCCCAGCTGTCGTGACTTGAGTCGTAGTTCAGCCACCGCACCAGACAGACGAGGCAGAGTCCTCGCTTGAACGAATCCTCGCGGCGCTCGATAGAGAAGTCGAGCACGCGTTCAACGACGAACTCGTCGACAGGGGTCTCCACACTGGACGGTATTGTATCGGGCTGTGTATCTGGGTTGACGCACTGACGCAGTCGACTTATGTGAAACACATTGTGGCAGTCGAACGTTGGTGGCAGGCGCAGACGAAACGCCTGGCTGGAGATCCTGGCCGTGACTGGGTAGGGGCCGATGTAGCGCTGTCGGAATTTGCGCGCCGGCTGGTTGCGTATAAGCAAGTGCTCCGTTGAGAGCCAGACTTTGTCTGCTTCTGCGAACTCAACATGGCTGGTTTTGCGGTCGGCATACACCTTTTGATATTCATCAGCAAGCTTCAGTTGCTCAGTAATCAGCATGTGAATATCTTGAATATTTGCAACTGTTTGGCGTGCATCTTGGTTCGCAGTAGCAATCATATCAGGTGGTGTCAGTGGCATCATGCCATAAATTGCCTCAAAAGGGGCATAATGTGTTGCTGAATGGACTGAATTATTGTAAGAAAATTCAGCAAGAGCCAAATGACTTAACCAAGAGTCATGTTGCTTGTGAACAAACGCACGTAATATTTGCTCAATAGTTCTGTGGTTGCGTTCAGTTTGACCGTCAGTTTGCGGGTGATACGCGCTGGAAATATTTAGCTTAGTTTGCAGAGCTGCTGTAAACAATGATTTCCAGAACACTGAAGTGAACCTGGGATCTCTGTCAGAGATGATACATCTGCTGAGACCATGGTGTCTGTAAATATTGTCCAAATATAATCTGGCCAACTGTGTCGCATCAATCTTAATATTGCATGGCACAAAATGTGACTGTTTGGTGAATGTATCAACAAACGTAGCAATAGCATCGTAGCCATCCACCTCAGGTAAGTTGGTTATAAAATCCATAGAGATTATCTCCCAAGGCTTGGTTGCCTTTGGCAAGGGAAATAAAGAACCATGAGGCTTGGTGGTAGCTGCTTTGATTCTAACGCAAGTATCACATGGTTTGCAGTAATGCTTGACTGTGGTATTCATGCGCGACCACCAAAACATACGCAGTATGTTGGCAAGAGTGCGGGTATGGTTGGGGTGTCCATTACCAACATGATACTCCTCAATGATGAGTTTTCTCAGTTCAGAATCATTGGGTATACAGACCTTATCTGCCATGTAGTAGAGACCATCAGTCTCATCCTGTCGCACACCGTTAGGGGCGCGTCCATGACTGTAGGCAACATCAGTGATGTAGGCAGCTTTGATCTTGATTATCAGCTTGCTGTCAATCTGCAAGGCGGACATTGCTGACAAATAGTCCTGCATTTGTTCAAGGTCAGCTTCGACCAACTGGTTTTCATATTCAGTCAATGCATAATGCAAGTCAGGGCGGCGAGAGAGAGCATCAGCCTCATTATCAGCGCCTTTGCGATATAATATCTGCAACATAGGTTCATTAGTCTGTGGGATGACTGCCATGTATGGTGAAATTTCATGTAACCATAGGGCATGGCGTCTGCCTAGTCCTTCCTTTTTGGTATATTTCTTCAATTGACGGTAGTCAATGCACATGCGCAGACCACCATTGGCCTTGCGGGCGAAGAGGACAGGAGCTGTATATGGAGAGAAGGACTCCTGTATAAACTGTTTCTCAAGAAAAGAATTCAGTTGTGTTCTTAGATCCTCTAATTCTGCAGGTGATAATCTGTATATTTTTCCTGCAGGAACTTGAGCATCATGAACAAGAGGGATCTCATGATCAAGACCAGGGCGTAATTGTGGAAGGTTGTCAAGTGGAGAGCATATTGGTTTATGCTTTCGCAATAAGTCTCTGATCTGAGTTGTATAAGCTGCACACTGGTCAGTGTCAATTGTATTTATCTCATCATCAATATCGGAGCTCATCACTCTCTTTGGTGGCATTGTATTGTTTAACAATGTCGCAGAAATAAACTGTGTCAGGGTCATGCTTGGCAATTACTCTGGCCATGGCATTAGCATGAACCATTCTGACATTAGCCTGGCGGGGCTCTGTTTGGCATTTGACTTTTAGTCCTGTGGAAAATGTCATCAGACCAGATTCCCAATCAACATGTGGGTTGTGTTGTTTCAGGAATTGCATCTCTAAAATCAGATTGAAATTATTTTGTAACGGTGTGACTGTGAAGAATGGGTACTGTGTAATTGTTGATATTTAATTCAGGGGTGATTTTTTGTGAAGCGAGAACCATTCTACCATCAGCAAGAATAACTCTTACTTTGTTTTGAAGTGGTGTAGTTGGTATTTTATTTTCTTTGACATACTTGGTGCTGGCAAAGTTCAAAGTAGCACCGCTGTCAACCAGTACGGAAGGTGTTATATTAAATTCAGCACATGTTGGGTGTAATAGCAATAAGTCATGATCAGACTTGCTGGTAACAAAACATTTTTCTGTCATCATACGTGACTGGTGGGACTGTGTGGCTTTTGGTTTATATTCCTTACCTTGCTGTTCAGCCAACATGGTTTTGAGTTCCTCAGTGGTAACGATGTCATTAATTGCCTTGGCTGTGATTTCTTGTTGCAGAAATGGCTTTTTCAGCACTGCAATAATCCATTCTGAACAGACAGCATCATATGCTGAGGAACAAGCATCAAAAGTGACTGGACCATAGGCATAATTCAGTCTCTTGAATTCTGCTTCGTCAAACACAACAGAGTCAGTTGGACATGCATTTGGTTTTGCATATTTGTCAATTTCAGTGTCATTCTTTTGATTATTGTTTTTGGTACGCATTCTGCGCACTCGAGATCTCTTTTGCATGATAGTCAGTTTGGCATGCAGTTTAGCATGCATCTTTTTGTCTTTGACATTTTGTCGACATTTTCTCTGCACCCTGTCTCGTCCTCGATGTCGGCAACGAGGTGTGAATGAGCACAGGAACACCCATGAGCTTCATGCTCAGGTTGTGAGTCGGAGGGGTTCGGTGCCGCGGGCGCGCAATGCTCAACCATATCGACATCTGTAACCTCGATCTCATGCAAGGGCTGGGCAGGCAGTTTGGCAGTGCATACATGTTTGCATGGACTCACATGCAATTTCTTTGCATGGACTCGGCGACATGTCAATGTCGATTGTCTCAATTACATTGAGAGGCACAAATTGGCATTTTGCTCAACACCGTCATTTGTTTTTGTGTAAGTCGATCTTGTCGACTTGCTTGGCTAGCTTATTTGCTGCCACTGCATGTATTTTGCATGGACTTACTCTCAGTCGAGACAGTCTCGTTGGCGCGGTTAGCCATCTTTCCACCTCGGCTCTTTCGTGCTTGGGAATCGTCTGCAAAATACGTTGCACTTGCAAGTACTCAGCACAACGAAAGGTTCATTATGCAACAAGGCACAGCGAAAGGTTCATGCAGCAAAGCAAATGCAGCTTGTAGCTTGCGCTGCAAGTCGACCAAGTAGCTATCTTGGGGTCGCTCGGCTTGGCGCCGATGTCACGCGCGTAGTCTCCGACGGGTCTTGCCGTGTCGCGCGTAGTTCTCCAGAAAGGCCTTGACTGCTGGGAAGTCATGAACGTCGGCGAGCTTGTGAGAAATGTTTTGGGTTGGCGCCACGACGCGGGCTTCCAGCATCTTCTTCTCGACAATTTGACGCATAGACTGCTCGGCGGGTGGACCACCGGGAGGGTAACCGGCTTGACGGGCGCTCCGGTACGATGCCATGGCGACACGCGACTCGGATAAAGGTTGAAGGGTACAGAATCGTTACCAAGGGTCGGCAGGACCAGCGAAATCGCGAATGTATCGTCGTGCTTGCGATAGCAGGTCGCGGTGGGTCGGCAGGTGGAGATGGATCGTAACAGGAAGCCGAAACCAGTGTAAGTACTCGTTGCAGTACTTAGTGAAACAGGGCTCTTACTCGTAGCTTTTGGCGAATTAAGTTGGTTGCAGAATGTAATCTCTTACAACATGCTGGTGGCATTGGATATTTATCCTATAGCGGTCCAACTGGGCACCGCGGACAGGCAGCTAGTAGCGCTATCCTGATGTTTTAGGAGTTGTAGCGCGTACTGTATTTATGTTACAAGGAATATTACTGGCGCCTGGTTGTGGCCGTACCAGTAAATAATACGCGTGCTGAAATATCAGCAGTACAACAGATTACTTGGCCATAAAACGTCGCAGGTGGTATTAGGGTAGTCGCTAGGCGCAACGCTAACAGCGCAACTACAAGGAGGCCATCTCCAGCAATCACCCCGATGACTGGAAACAGTCCATGGACCGAGAGATCGCCTCTATCACCAAGATGGAGACCTTTGTTTGGATCAGCATTCCTGACCTTCGCCGTGACAACCCATTAGCAATCATCATACAGACGGCGTGGGCCTTTGCGGAGAAACAAGACAAGGATGGCAACCTCATCAAGCGCAAGGCCAGAGTGGTTGTCCGCGGCGATCAACTTACTGCCGGCGAGAACTATGATGACACTAAGACCTATGCCCCAGTCGTCAGCTTCATCGCCTTGCGCACCACTATTGCTCTCGCAGTTCAACTTGACTGGGAGCTGTACCAGTTCGACGTCACCTGTGCTTTCCTCAACGCTAGCCTCGATGAAGATGTCTACGTCTACCCCCCCCCCCCCCCCCCGGCTACGGCCGCAAGGATTAGGCTTGGAAACTCGTTAAGGCACTCTATGGCCTGCCACAGGCACCCAAGGCATGGTTTCTGCGCTTTTCTTATTTTCTCCGTGACTTCGGCTTCGTCAGCTCCGAGTGCGATCCAGGCGTATGGACGCTGCTCGCAGTCGATAAATCGCTGCTGGCCATCCTATGCGTCTACGTCGATGACATCATGCTGGCTGCCTCCCCGTCGTCCGACATCCGGGAGCGTTTTCAGACTTCTCTCTTCTCTACATTTGATGCAACTACTGACGGCCTATGCACCTGGCTTCTTGGCATGGCCATTGATCGCAAGCCGGGAGGCGTGCTCCACCTCCATCAGGAGAAGTACATCAACGACATCTTGACTACCTTCAACATGGCGGCGTGCGCGCCTCGCCGCCTACCCTGCACACCGGATACCGATTTTCATGACCTTACAGGCACGCCCCTCGACACCAAACTCTTTCCCTATCCCAATCTTGTTGGTAGCCTTATCTGGCTGCTGGCTGTGGCATCACGCCCGGACATTGCGTTCGTGGTCGGCCGCCTGTGCGCCTACATGGCGTCCCCCACCGAGCGTCACTGGCAGATCGCCGTATCAGTGCTGCGCTACCTCAAGGGCACCCCCAACCATGGCCTCATTTTCCGGAAGCAACTGGACAACGAGGCACCTGACTTCCTTTTTTGTGGACGCTGACTGGGCGACCTTCGTGCCCAAACGCCACTCCACTACCGGCTATCTTGCCATGGTGCATGGCACCCCAGTCGCCTACCGCGCGCACGTTCAGTAGAGCGTGGCCATGTCTACTGCCGAGGCGGAGTTCGTGGCGCTCTGCATGGCCTGCAAATGTCTAGCGTTTATTCGTGTTCTTCTGCGCCAGCTCCACCACCCCACCACTGACCCTGTGCGGGTATGCGAGGACAATCAAGCGTGCATCGTTCAGGTGAAACATGGTATGATTACAGGCGCGCAACGCCACATTGACCTCAAGTTTCAGTATGCAGCACAACTCTGCCAAGATGGCGTCATCGACATGCACTACACGCCTACCGCAGACCAGCTCGCCGATTTCTTCACTAAGGCGCTGCCGCTGACTACCTTTCTTCGTTTCCGCGCTTTCCTGATGGGGTCATCCGAGGAGCCCTGTGTTGCGCCTCTGCCGCCATCAGTCTTGCGCCCGCGGGATTCCACAGGATGAGGAGGGGTGTTGGACCCAGGGTACCCCGGTACCCTGAATCCGCTTTTTCTCTCTGTGAAATCCGCATTTTTCTGGCTGCCGTACCTGTGCCTAATTTGGACCTTATGGCAGCAGTACGGCACCAAAGCATGGCACCTAGGCATCTTTGCCAGTTGGCCTTCTTAGACGGAGAGGTGTCCGTTCTAATTGACACCTAGTCGGCTGGTATAAATTGCTAGCCTCGGCTCCTTGTAATTCAGTCAACTGCTTTTCCAGAAATATTCCGACTCACCCTTTCTCTCTCGTGACAGTGCCACTCAGCCATCACCACGGCGACAGCGACTACCTATCGTCCATCGCCCACGGCTCATAGCAACCCTTTGCCTTTCCAGCTCGCACCTTGCTTGCTGGCACTCGACGTGATTCGACGCGTGCACGCCGACTCTCGCCGACTCTCCCCCCATCAGTGACAGTGCCACTCAGCCATCACTTCGACAATCCCCTCCGACATATATAATGCATAAAGTATTACTTCGATTTACGGCTCAGTGAGCCATATTTAGGGCGGTCGTAAATATTGCGATACTTGCGACCAGCGAGGCCAATCATCCGCAAATCCTCGAGCCGCAAATCCGCCAGTTTACGGTTACGGCTCAATAATACAACTCCGCGTTAAGCGTTTACGACGAGTACTGTACTCGCGAGCCGCAACCGTAAATTCGTACCGGGTACCCGTACGATTATTTGCGGTTACGGCCGAAAATGAAATGCAGCCTTAGCACCAACTCGTCCAGCATTTGCCAGGGGGGATTGCACCAGTTCACCTCGGCGCGCCACGTGGAGTCCGACTGGGCGAGGGAGTCCACCGCCTCGGTACCGGGGACCGTCCACCGCGAGTTGTACGCAGGTACCAGGGCGTTCTCCATAGTCGCGACTCGGTCCACCGTATGAGGTCCCCATATGCGATCGACGTACCGGAATATACGAGGATTGAGCATCCAGTCGGAAAAGTCCTCGCGCGAAAGCTTCCGCCCATGCAGCATTCGCTGCAGACCGAATGTACCGTACTCGTAAACGAATATCGTGTACATCCAGCAAATACCATAGCAGTTCCGCCATTAGTATTGGTGACCGA